>JARHVA010007547.1:507500-610000 GCA_037957365.1 Torreya grandis | reverse complement strand
TAATTTGAAGTTACCTCACCTCAAATGGGTAAGACAAATATAAAATCTATGAATGTGACCTTGTAGGATATGGAAGGAAACATGTCTAGGTAAACATATCATTAAAGCACATAGAACCAATGTGTCCACATGTAGGCCTAAGATGCATGATAAATATCATGTAAAAATATATATATTAATAGTAAAATATCAACAAGAAAAAAATCACACACATGAGAGCACTCAAAATCAAGTCAAAAGGTAATTGTCTAAGGAGACCACAAATAAGGGGCATGTTTAAATGTTGTAAAATAGAATGGACATGACTTAGTAAAGTATCCAAAAATCAAGGAATGATGTATTTAAATGTCTATAAAATATTCAATGATGTATTTAAATGTACACTAAGGCAAACATAGAAACATGGGCTACATACAAGGGAGCATATTCAAATACTCAAACAAGTCAGATGATAACAAGAAAAAAAACATAAGCATGTGTATAAAGGAAAAGAATAATCAACCAACATAAACATGTAGTAGTGGCCCATGGATAAAATGTGTTAGTAAAATACGTGAAGTTCATAACACATTAAGTATAATGTGCTAGATATAAGCATGGCTAAGACATGCGTAGGTCCTATTGTAAGATCAAACATGATAGTGTAGAGTGATCATCAAATTGTTTAACCTATGTGTATCAAAATCAAATAAGTGTATGCCCTCAATGTACATATGACATGATTATAAGGAAAGTACAACACTCAAAATACATGTGTATCATATATCTATATATGCTTGTATATGTGTATGTATGAGTAAATAATATGCTAGTGCTCAACATGTAACTAACACATAGATGCCAATGAGCCAATAGAATGTGTAGGTGCCAAAAATGTTTTTTTGATTTTTGAATGTTTTGGATCTTTTTGGTTTTTTTTTTTTTTTTTAATTTAGATGATGAGGAAATATTATCTTATAATTCCATGGGCATAGATATCCCTTCCCACTATGAATTTTACAATCTTACATTAGATATTTTACATTGTTTGCATCATGATTGTTATAGGTTAAAAAAGTACGTAGCATGTTCTTCCTCTCATTTTTCATGTGTAGTAGAATATGTAATTTTATCATTTGAAATATGAATTGATTTGTCTTCATGATAAATGGAGATGCCCCATTTAATTTGGTCAATTATTTCTTTCATTTATTATAACCAAAACTTTTCAAGTGAAAATGCATATGGATATGTGGTATGCATAACCTAAACCCATGTTTGAATTACATTAGGACCATATGTAATTTTTATTATTATACTTCCCAAGTATTATTTCTAAGTGACCTTCTGGTCTAAGTCCTGTAAGTTAAAGTTTAGATCTTGAAAATGATTTATATTTCATATGAATTTTGTTTGTTTAGGATACATATGGGTATGCCAACAATAATCACCACCCATGTATATGATAATTTTTAAATCCTAGTAATGTGTGTACTTTTTTATTATGTTAACTTGAGGGTTTAGCATAGGATGAAGACCTATTATAGAACCCATACTAAGTAAGTTTTTCAAATTAATCATATATATATTAAGTACAAAACACTTTTTCTCATGACTCCCATTCAATAATTTATCTCCCTTTGTGTATAATGGATAAAACTTTGATACTTATAAGTAGAAAGAGTTGTTACTGGACCCTTTGGTAATCTAAATAACCAATTGTGAGCTTTATTAGAAATTATGATATGGAATACCTTTAAAAATAGTTTGTTATCATTTTCCTATTGACAAAAATAATGTACATAAATTAACATGTCATAAAATGGATCTTTTTCTACCAAAATATAGGTATATGTGCTAATTAGACACCATGTAGATAAGGATATTCAAGTATACATTATGCAAGAGGTTGAATATTGAATAAGGTAACATTTACATTAGATTTATGTAAATATAGTTGAATTTTAAGTACAAAAACCTATTGAAGATCCATAATAGTGTTCATCATAGACATAAGGTAATCTAGGGGAATGGTGGTGTTTGACATAAGTGTTACAATTGATTCTAAACCACCATTTATTCTAGATCTAGGTATATGAGTGTAATCATTATCATAGATAACAAGTGAAAGTTTGTAATCCTTTAATTTAGGATGTTTTTGTAATCATTCATGCTCTTGATGTGCATCTATGCGCATCTCAATATGTGGTTCACTATTTTTACCTTGATATGGAGGAGTGATTCTAATGGACTCACATATTTAATAAGTATGTATATGATCAATATGAATGCATTATTTAGGTGGTATCACAGTAAGAACTCCTTCATTTTTCAATTTTATTTTACAAAATTTGAAGATTTTATCATCGGTAGGCATTGTTAATAGTCTTATCATGTAGGAATTTTACATGTTTGTGAAGTGTATATGAGATCTATTAAATTGAATTTATCCAAGTTATACCCTAAATTATATAATAATTGAATGATTGAGACATTACCTGAAAAGTATTTTAAATATTTTTTAGTCTAAATGTCACATCCAATTTAATTTAACCAATTGGAGGTCTATGTAAGTTATCAAACCTTGTCATATGCATAAAAAAAATTAAGTGTATTGGTGTTGATTGCAATGATCAACAAAAACCCTATTGATTACCTTAATTTTTAGTGTCACTTATATGATAAAATATAACTCTTGATCAATAATATCTTTGGATGGTAATTCAATTGGATCAAAGGTAATAAGTTTGGGATTATTCTTGAGATCTTTCTTGATATCTTAAAAATAATCAGGTTCAATATCACTTAGAACATGAGTTTCATGTGATGTATCATATATTATGTCTTTATAAACATTATATGGTTTTAGGAGATTGATTATTGAAATTTTAGCATGTTTATTACGATATAGATCTATAACATTATAGGAGTAATTATGAAGAGATATCAAATGTTGTATTTGTTTTAACACTCTCTCATTATGTGCATGAATGTTTTTAACATTTTTAAAAGATAAGTAATGTATCAAACCATAATAATTATAAGGATTTGGACCATGAAATAATTTATAGAATTATCCATGGTTAACATGACTATAGGATTTATCAATCAGGGACTAAAAATAGGAAAAGAAATTAAAAAACCTACACAACCTAGGGTTTTATGTTCAAAGATTGGGTTCACAAATTATTTAACCCTAATTTTTTGTTCAATCCTACTTGGGTAGATAGGTTTAATGATATAGAAATGATAGGGCATAAGGGTGAATATTAGATATATAACAAGATAATTAATCTACTAAACTTAGGTGTACCATATTCTAAATTTACTAAACTAAAATAGGCTATACATGGAAATTAAAACTATATTAGATATATAAATGATAAAAAAAGTGAAGTACTTAATTTTTTTTGATGCTAATGCATATATAGATATGCTACAGGAAGAAATCTAGTGTCATGTATGCAGTATATGTGGTGCCTCTAGCTCTCTAAATAGTTATGTAGCACTTGATGGTTGCATCTATAGCAATATCTAGGATCAATCCTAGTGTCATATATGCAATATACACTAAAATAGGACATGACCACTTCGATGCTTCTATTTTTGGCTTCACATTTCCTTTAGTGCATTTGGATCTGGGTCATGGACTATCACTCCCAGTGAAATGGTAAAACCCTAGCTTTCCATAATTATTATGACCTTAGGGAAAATAGGTTAGTGGGCACACAAGGTCAAGTTTACCCATAATGATGACACTATAAAATGGAACTACCTATATATCCAATACTTTTTAATAGGGCCACAAACTCATGTATTTCTCCACTACATGTTGGATCATGTTTGAATAATGCAATGTATGTAAAATAAGTATATTTTTAACATATCTTATAACTTAGAAAATAAGACCAAATGACTGATCCTTTAGTAATTTAGAATTTTATCTTGGGTATTCCTTTGACTTATGTAAAAATAGGGTAGAATAGAAATGCTTTTGATAATTTGAGTGCTTCTTGAATTATCTTTTAGTTTGATTTCTAGGTTGTCCCCAAGTGGAGAATGAATGAGGATTAATTTTGCATTACCACCAGTCCTATCAGTAGATAGCTTATATTAAATCACATATTCCAACCATTTAGATACATTTCATTTTCAAATTAGATGAATTTAGGGCACTAGACACTAGTGTGAGGGTAGATTAATAACATAGACATTACTTTTTATCCTAGACATTAGTGTCTAAGGAGTAGGAAGTTAGGGATAGGCTCAAAAATTATAGAGGTGTAAGATAAATACATTTTAAGAATGATTGGAAGTAAAGATATTTGTGCCATTAATATAAGATTGGTTGGACTAATAAATAGGCCAAATTTCACTAGGTTTCCAAAAGTATGACATGTTTAAAACCAAGAAGAATAATCAAATTATGTGTTTTCCAAGTGTATAATACTAATATGATACATAATAAAAAATTATCATATACATTTACCCCTCCCCCCCTAATATAGTAATGAAATTTCTAGAAAGAAATAATTACTTGTGTGTGTATGCACACCATGTATTTACTTGAGCTTAATTTTAGTGCTTTACTAAAGTTGAATTTAAGTGCGTTATTGGTGACTAAACTACAAACAAGATCATGATATAATGTAAAATCATTGCATATATTATGGGTTAAAATTACTTGAAATAGATTGAAATTAAAAGATCATGGTTTAGGTATATGTATGTCAATATGACTATCTTTCCTATTGACAAGTTATTTTAGAAAAAGATGTATCATTGTAACAATATGAAACTAAGATTAGGATAAATATAGATAATTTTTTTAAATTTCATATATCCAAGGAGATAAAGAGAAAGAGATTAGAAATCACATGCCCCAAGCTTGGAGAAAAAGTGTGTTACCATATGGTAATTGAGATTAACTCAATTGTGAAACCTAATGATAGTTATAACCTGGTGACGTTGGCTGACACCATAATATCCAACATAAAAAAATTGAAAATATTAAGTTATTTAATCACATAAACCATGCCAAAATGTGAACCAAATATTGTAGTATATTGGTTTAACAAATTCTGTAAAAGGTTACAAGGTATCAGTACGTGTAATAGTTTTAGAATATAAAATTGATTTATATTTTAAAATATTAGGCACATGTTACATAGAATATTCACCCTAGATATGTCTCATGCTAAAACTATGTATAACAATGGTAACATGTATAGAATTCTACCATAAATGTGTATTTGAATCATATAACTATGCATTTTGGCCTATTTGGATAACTATGTAAGTATGGAGGACATGACTCCAAAGCATGTCCAAACTATATATGGATAAATTTGAAATTAATATAAGCAAAAATGTGGACATGTTTCTAAACATTCCCACACTATAAACTAGTGATGTTAAATACTAAGTGTGGATAATATGCTTCTAAAGCATGCCCCCACTAAATCAATAAATTGATATAAGTACTATATTGAGTGAATGTGGATATAATGCTTCAAGAACATGCTACCACTAAATCTATAAAATTTAAATGTGTGGAATCCATGTCTATATGGCATGCCTCCAATGAATCTAGAAACTAGTATAAGTACTTAATACTCAATGAATGTGGAGAACATGCTTCCAAAACATGACCCCACTATAATCTAGAAATGACGAATGTGTAGAAGTCATGTACATATGACATACCCCCAATAATATCTAAGAACTATGAAAAGTGTGGAGATCATGCTTCCCAATCATTCCATAAATAATATCTCGACTTTGAGGTGAGGGAAAAATAGTACTTGGAAGTTACCTCACCTCAAAATTGTAAGACAAATATAAAATATATGAATGTAACCATGTAACATATAGAATGAAACATATCTAGGTAAATGTATCATTGAACAACATAGAAAAAAATACATTCACACATAGGCCTAATATGCATGATAAATATTATGGCAACATCTAGATAGTAATAACACAAGCTCAACAAGTAAACAAGCACTCACTTAAGAGCACTCAAAATCAAGTCAAAAGGTAATGATCCAGGGAGACTATAGATAAGGGGCATGTTCCAATCCCACAATATCAAATGGACATGAATTATTCAAGTGTCCACAAATCAAATAATGACATATTAAAATGTCCATACAATAATCAATAACATATTATAATCTCCAAGAATGTGAACATAAGCATAAGGACATCATATGATAGAGTATATTCAAATGCCCAATTAAGAAAGATAATAGTAAGGCAAAACACTCAAGAAATTGTGTAAATTAAAAACATAATAAACCACCATAAACATGTTATAGTGGCCCTGGATTAAATGTGTTAGCAAAAATCATCAATGAAATAACATATCAAGTATATTATGTAAGATATAATAATGGATAAGGAATTTTTAAGTACATTTGTAAGATCAATAATGATAGTGCATAGTGATCATCAAATCATATATCCTCTATGTATCAATATTGGAGAAGTGGATGACCCCAATGTACATAGAAAATTTGTAGTAGGAAAGGATAACATAAAAAATAAGAGTGCATCATACATATTTGTATACCTATATATGTGTATGCAGGATTAGATTATATGTCATTTCTCAACATGGAACTAACACATAGATGACAAGGAACCAATAGAACATCTAGGTGCTGAAAATGTTTTTGTATTTTTGAATTATTTTTATTTTTTTGATATTTTTTATAATTTTTTATGATGAGGAAATATCATTCTATGATTCTATCCAATGGATGGTCATATATATATCTCCCTAAATTATTAACCTTACAATCTTACATTGGATCTTTTACATTGTTTACATCATGATTCGATAGTTTAAAAATCTATATAACATGTCCATTCTCATGTTTTGCATGTGAAGTATAAGATATAATGTTAGGCTTTAAAATATGTATTAATTTTCTTTCATGAGAAAAGGACATGCCTTCTTTATTTTGGTCAATTATTGCTTGGATTTGGTAGATTCAAAGAGTTTTGATTGTATATACGTATGGAGATGTCATAGGCATAACCCAAACTTATGTTTGAATTAATTTAAGAACCAAAGAAATTGGTATTGTTATTTCTCCTAACGAGTACTTTAAAATGACATTACTTTTCAAGTTTTGTAAGTTAAAAATGATCTTATTAAAATCATTTATAATGCAAGTGGTTTTTTTTATGTAGGATCAATATAGTTATGCCAACAATAAACACCACCCTACTATAAGGTAATTTTAAAATACCAGTGATGTGTGTGATTTTTCATTATTTACACCAGAGTGTTTGGTAGGGAAAATTTTAGTAGAAAATTTTAATTAATTCATGAACATTTTAGTTTTATAAATCCACATTTATAAATTTTTGGGCTATTAAATAGCCTAAAATCACATAATTTTTTGGATGCAAGTTAATTTTTAGGGTCAGATAATCTACTATTTAAAATAAATTACATTCATATAAATGATTTTCACCAATACCTCAAAAGGCAATCTAGGTACATTTGCCTCACATCCATCATATGTCAACTATCTACATATCATGTCAACCATCTATATCTAGTAAGATAAGATCAGACATGTATATGATCATTTGTATATGTAGATGATTTTTGTATATGAAGATGGTCATTTGCATATGTTAATGGCTTCTTTCATATGTTGATGGTCATCTGCATATGATAAAAACTATCTGCATTTTCCAATGGTCATCTACATTTTTCAATGGCCATCTACATTTACCAATGGTTTTTTTATATGTTGATGGTCATATTCATAGTTTGATGGTCATTTTTATTTTTATGTTAAGTCATCTCCAACCTAAAATGACATAAAAATTCAAAACCTAATAATTATTATATATTTATATTCCTTTTGAAAAGTTATTCAATTTCAAAAAAAAAAAACATAATCACAATATGAGATCGTATGTAAAAGATATGGCCTTAGGAAGTTGACTAGTTGATAGTGTAGATGCATAAGGCCATCATCATGTCTATAAATTTTACATACAGACTCAGATTACAATGATTTGTTTTGAAATTACATAAATTTTTGAGAGGAATCCAAATATGTAATAATTTATATGTTTATAGAAGCTTTTTTATTCATAAAAACTTGATTGTCCCACTCCAATTGATTTGCCTACACAATTAATCACCTTCCAAACTAATTTGCCATCATTTCAAAACTGGTTCACCTAGAAACATCTAAGGTGTTTTTTATAGGCCATTAAAAATTTCACTAATGTTTTGCATAGGACGATGACCTTTTATGGCCTCCATATTAAGTATGTTTTATAAATCACTCATATAAAGATTAAGAACACATTTTTTCTCATAGTATCAATTTGGTAAACCATCTCCATTATTTGTATAATGGATATAAATCTAGTACTTGCAAGGATAAATAATGGTTACGTAACCCTTTGGTAAGATATAAAACCAATTATGAGCCTCATCAGAAAACATCATATGGGATACCTTTAATAATAGTTTATCATCATTTACCCATTAACTATAAGAATTTACATAATTTAACAAGTGCTCAAATGGATCTTTATTATGATAAATTATAGGTATATGTGGTAATTAAACACTATTTATATGATGATATTCAAGTATACATTATGAAATAGGTTTATTATCGAATAAGGTAACATTTGCATTAACATTATGGAAATCTAGTTCTATTTGATGTATAGAAACCTAATTCTGAAGATCCCTAATAGTGTTCATCATATAAATAAGATAATCCATGGGTATTATGGTGTTTTACGTAGGTGTTATCATTGGTTCTAAAAAACCATTTATTTTGGATATAGCTATATGAGTATCATCATTGTCACGGAGAACAAGTTTTATTTTATAATCCTTGATTTTAGGATGTTTTTGTAATGGTTCATGCTCTTGATGTGCACATATATGCACCTTAATATGGAATACTTTATTTTCATCTTGATATTGAGGATGCATTATAATTTAATCTCCCATTTCATGACTATTTATATGCTCAAGATGAATGCATTGCTTAGTTTGTATCACTGCAAGAATCCCTTCAATTTTAGATTGTATTTTTTTTAAATTCGAAAGGTTTATCATTGACATAAATTGTTATTAAAGTCTAATATTTTATGAATTTTACACATATATAAATTGTATATGGGATGGATTCCATTTAATGTATTGAAGGTCTACCCAAAAGTATATTATAATGGAAGGATTGAGACATTACATGAAAAGTAGCTAAAATAGTTTTTGCTCCCAATGTCATATCCTATGTATTATTAAATTTTGTATGAATTATTAAATTTTAAATTACATTTGTGTTAATTTTCATGATTTTTAAAAAATTTATACTACAAATGTTTAGGCCCGTAATCAATGAGTACCATTTTGATGCCCGTATTTTGTATTGTTAGCTGTACGAACAAGTCTAACTCTTGATGAATAATATCTTTGGATGGCAAGTCAATAAGATCAAAGGAAATAAGTTTGGCATTATTATTGAGATATTTCATGATATTTTCATAATAATCAAGTTCAATATCATTTATAACTTGAGTTTCATGTAATGTCTCATATAGGATTTCCTTGTAAACATTATATTATTTTAAGATCTCAAGTATTAAAAATTTAGAATTTGTATTTCTCAATTGGTCATGTTGGCATCTAGATATTGGATCTATAGTATTTAAAGAGGAATTATGAAGTGATATCAAATTTTGTCTCTATTTAAACACTCTCTAATTTTATGCATAAATTTTCTTAACACTTTTTACAAGAGAAGTAATGTATCATATCATAACATTTATAACTTATTGGACCATGAAATAATTTATAGATATATCCATGACATACATTATTTTAATATTTATCAGTCAAACATCAACAATAGGAAAATAAATCCTAAAATCCTAGCTAGCTTAAGGTTTGATGTCCAAACATCAAGTTCACCAAATGTTTAACCCTAATTTGGATGTGGATCCTACTTGTGTAGATAGAGTTAAGGTTATAGAAATGATAGGGCACATCATATCTACAAGATGCCAATTAATGTGCTAAACTTAGATGTACCATATGATGAATTTATTAAACTAAGATGGGCTATAAATAGAAAGTAAAACTATTCTAGACATAAAAATGACAAAGAAGTGATGTACTTACCTTGTTAAGATGCTAATGCAGATTTGGATCTGATATAGGTATAAATTAAGAAGGAAGATAGTTCTATAATAGTTTTCATATTCTAAATTTGATGCCTCTAGTTGTTTAAACAAATGTGTCATCTTTATATAGTTGCCTCGATGTTACTCTATGGGTTTGATTCTAGTGTCCTAAATAGAATATTAGATAAAATAGGATGCAACCACCTTGATGCATCTAGGTATGGTTTCACCTTCACTCTATTACATTCAGATCTAATTCATGGTGAAATGGAAAAAACCATAGATTTCAATCCTCAATTGAACCTTAGAGGAAAATGGGTTAGTGGGCACATGGTGTTGAGCTAACCCACAATGACCCATATCAAAGACAAATGCTTATATAGATAATAATAGAGAAGAGGGCCTAAAACTCATGTAGTTCTCCCCTACATGTTGTCTTGTGTGTGAATAATATAATGTGTGTAAATAAAGTATAACAATGAATTAGATTTTAATTTGGTAAATAAGACACTATGACTATTCATTCAGTACTTCAGACCTAAATATGGGTTGTTCTTTTGAATTATATCAGAATAGGGTAGAATAGGAAATTTTTATATCTTGAGTGCTTCTTTATTGCTCTTTTGTTCTAATTTCTAAATGTTCATTAGGTGAAGAATAAATAAAGTTTGACATTGTATCTATACCAATCCTATTAGGAGATAACTCACATTAAATCACTTAGGCCTACCATTTAGATACATTATATTTTCAAACTAGATAAATTTAGAGTACTCAACACTTGCATCAGGGTGGGATTATAATGTTTATGTTATTATATATCCTAAACATTAGTGTATAAGGAGTAGGGTGAAATATATAGTCTCAAAACTTATACAGTTATAAGATAAGAATTTTTAAGCATTCTATAGAAGATAAGATGTTTTTGTCATTAATATAATATTGGCTAAACTAATATATATGCCAAAGGGCACAAGATAGAGAAGATTTGAGGCTTATGAAATTAGAGCATGTGTATAACTAATAGGAATATCCAAGTTATGATTTTTCCAAGTGTACAAGAGTTAGATGCCACATAATCACAAAATATCATCTACATTGCCCCCATTTAATTGAGTAATGAAATATCTAGTTTAAAGGAAGATAATAAGTACATGGTTGTGTATAAAACCTTGTATTCATTTGATTTGAATTTAATTTATTTTATGTAATTGAATTTGAGTTCTTTTTTAGTGATTGGCCTACAATAATGAGCATCTTATAGTATAAAATTAGTGCATATAATCTAGGTTAAATATACATGAAATTTATAAAAAATGAAAAAACAAGATTTAGGAGTACATTTGTGTGTTGATATAAACACATTACTGATTATCAAGTTATTTTTACAAAATATGTATCCATGGAAGGCTCAAAAACATTGATTTAGATAAATATGTATCATGGGGAGAGAGAGAGAGAGAGAGAGAGAGAGAGAGAGAGAGAGAGAGAGAGAGAGAGAGAGAGAGAGAGAGAGGAGAGAGAGAGAGAGAGAGAGAGAGAGAGAGAGAGAGAGAGAGAGAGAATGTTCCAAACCTTGGAGAAAAAGTGAGCTTCCACCTTATAATTGAGATAAGATTAAAATGGCTTCCAAACCTTGGAGAAAAAGTGAACTTCCACCTTATAATTGAGATAATATTAAATAAGCAACCCAATAATACTTAGAACGTAGTGAGGTTTGTTGATATAATTAGGATGGAACTCAATCTAAAGATGGTCAGGAAAATAAAGATGATAATAATCCTAATTTATATCTATATTTAATTACAGGTTATTTATTTGTTCATAATTACATCATAAATAGTGCATCAAGAACATCAGTTATGCCCAAATTCAAAGCAGATAAGCTAGGCATCAAATACGAGCCAATGATTGAAGAGTTTTGTAATTGGATGGATCAACGGCCAAGACTTTGGGGGTTGTAAAATGTTTGAAATTGATCCTTAATTATTTTCATAACTTTTAAATTCCTCATGATGTAGTGGTAACATATTTACCTCCCTATTTTTCTCCTTATTTATCGAGAGACTTTATATCCAAGATAAGTGGATACTTGGTAGCTAATTGGTCCTACATGATGTTTAGAATAAAATAGTGCACTAAGGTGAAGATTGAATTATAACCTATTCATATAGATAACTTGGAAACATATTAGACCAAGGTATCAAATGTTAACTATGTTTTCATTGATGAAGAGGAGTTTCACATTGATTAATCCCCATCATCTTCCCTTGAAGGAATTTTTGATTTATTCCTAGATGAGTGGGGAGATGACAACTATGTGCATGATCCTTAAAATTTTATTGAGGAATATGGTCTTAGATTATATTATATTCATGATAAGGATTATTTCATGCCTAATCTGATGAAATCAAGTGAGTATGTGAATTGCTTGTGGTAGCTCTTCTTTGATGGGTCTATAAGCAAGATTGGGGTAGGTGGTGGAGCTATGTTGGTTTCACCTTCAAAAGAAAGGTATTCTTCAACTTTCATATTTAAGTTCTATTTTTCTTGTAATGTATCAAAATATGAGGATCTCATTCATGGTATTTAGTGGGTAAGGAAAAGAGGTGTCAAAAAATTGCAAGTGTTTGGTGATAGCGAGATTGTTGTCAATCAAGGTAGAGGGCATAACTTGACCAATAACTCCTTGATCATGTCTTATAAGCATGAAGTTTGGGACCTTGTAAAATAATTCATTTCATTTACTATCACTTCTATTCCAAGGGAATATAATAAGCATGCCAATATATTGGCATCTATTGGTGCTCAATTTGATGTTTCAAAAGGCATAAGAGCAGACAAGAATCAACCTCATCTAAAGGTGATTGTGAGACCTTCTATCCCATATAATTTCACCAATTGGAAATATTTTAAGAGTGATGAATATATATCCCTCTTCTTAAAAGAAGAGGCTGACTTCTCTACAAATAATTAGTCTAAGCTTTAATAGTAATATGGAGGGTAGATTATCTAGTTAAAATCCAACAAGCTTCCTAAAGGTCTAGTGACTCTTAAAAGCATATTCAATGAAGAGGACCAGATAAAAAAGGAGAAGGTATGCATGTAAACCAAAAAGGAGAACTATGAAATGGTATAAATCTTTAAAGATAAGCTACTTGCTCTTGGAAAGGCATGCATTGGTCAAGAGAAGCATGATTTCATTGAACTATGCAAAGAGTTTAGTGATATTTTTGCATGAGAGTATAGCAATTTGAAGGGTTTTGATCCAAGATTGGCTCAACATACCATAGATTTAGATGAAAATTCCAAACCCATCAAGAAAATATAAAGACCATTCAATCCCAAGATTGAACCACTCATGAAGAAAGAGCTCACTAAGTTGATTGAATGCAGAATATTTTTTCCTATAAAGCATTATTCTTGGTTAGCCAATTTAGTCCCTGTTAGGAAAAAATGGAGATATAAGATTATGTGTAGACTTTAGGGACTTTAATAGAGTGTCGTCGAAGGATCATTACCCATTCCCTTTTATGGAGCAAATTTTTCAAGTGGTGATAGGCAATGAGATGTTTTCACTTCTAGATGGTTATTCTAGGTACAATCAGATTCTAGTAAAAGAAAGTTACCAATACAAGATAGCCTTCACTACCAAATTGGGAACATATTCCTATAGGAATATTATATTTGGATTATAAAATGCTGGAGTTATTTTTTAATGTGCAATGGATATGGATTTCCAAGGACTAATCAATGATATTGTATTGGTTTATCTTGATGACGTGACATTTTTATCCAAGGATGTAAATAATCATTTGAAGCACATAAGGAATATTTTTTAGAGGTGTAGAGATTTTGGGATCTACATAAACCCCAAAAAGTGTGTTTTTGTTGTTTATGAAGGTAAACCCTTAAGCCACATTGTTTCCAAGAAAGGTCTATTTATTGATCATGAGAGAGTGAATGTTATTTTAGCATTATCATTGCCTAAACATAAGAAAGGTTTGCAAAGTTTTTTTGGAAAGATCAATTTAATTAGGAATTTTATTCATAATTTTTCTAGCCTAATCAATCCCTTGACCTCCATGTTAAGGAAATATGAGATATTTACTTGGATAGGAAGGAGAAAATAAAGTTTTAAAGAGATCATGAAAGCCATTGCCCATGCCCCTACTTTTACAAGTCCTAACTTCTCCAAGGAATTCAACATGTATACTTTTGGTAATGAAGAGGTAATCTCTGCCATGCTCACCCAAGCAAATGATGAGAATTTGGAACAACCTATTATTTTTTTTAGTCAAGGTTTAGAAGGCTATGACATAAGATATAAATATGTAGAGAAACAAGTTCTTTCCATTATAAGGAGATTAAATAAGTTTAACCATATGTTATCTAATAACAAGATTCAAATTTTTATAACTCATCTTAGTGTGAAAGACTTTTTGTTGAGTAGAGATTTGAAATAAAAAAGGGTAGGTTGGATCTCCAAAGTGATGGAATATGATGTGGAAATAAAAAAACCAAGCTAGTGAAAGGAAAAGGATTGTGTGAAGATCTTGATTCAAAATTGAAAGAGAAAAAAGAAACTATTTTGGTACTCCATAATGATACTATAGTATTTATAGCTTTAGCCATGAGGAGTTGGACACAATAGATGATTCATTTCCTATAAACTAGTGAGTGTCCACAAGGTCTTGATAGGGCCAAAAGAATGTATTATAGATTACAATTTATTACCTATGTACTTATGGATGGAATACTATTTAGGAATTACTTTTTAGGTTTTTTGTTGAGATGCATTGATTTGGATCAGATTGATAAAATGTTGCATGAGTTTCATGATGGACGAGCTAGCAGTCATTTTGCTCCAAGAACTATAGATGAAAAGATTATGAGGATTGGTTACTTTTGGCCTAGCCTATTCAAAGACACCCATACTTGGGTAATAAAATGAAAAAAATGTGATGTTTTTGATGGAAAAAAAGGCTAGTTTCCTTGCCTCTTCATTGAATCCATGTTGAACAACCCTTTATGTAATGGGGTTTAGATTTAATAGGTATGATCACTCCTCCTTCTAGTGTTGGTCACAAGTGGGTGTTAACAACCACTGATTATTTTAATAGATGGGTGCAAGATATATCTCTTAAAGAGGAAAATGAAAACCTAATCTTGGACATATATGAAGGTATAATAACCATATTTGGATCTCCTTCAACAATCATCTTAGATAATGCATTATCTTTTTTAGGAGCAAGTATAAGTGAATGGGCTTTAAAGCATGGCATCTATCTCAACACCTCCTCCTATTAATATCCTTAAATAAATAGACTATATGAGTCAAAAAACAATAATTTAATCAAAATCATTAAAAAGACTATGGAGGAGAATCAAAGGACTTGGCACACTAAGTTAAAGATATCCCTTTAGGCTGATAGGATCACCCCAAAGAGAGTAATTAGGAACTCACCATATACACTTATGTATGGAAGGGAGGATAGGCTTCCTATCTCACTTGAGATACTAGATTTAGACCTCACCTATTAGCTACAAATGATGGAGAATGAGAGAATTAAAGTTAGGTTATGTGAGTTGATAGAGCTTGAGGAAACAAGAGAACAAGCTATGCAGACCATGACAACTCACTAATAGCAAAAAAAGAAGTATTTTGACAAGAAATCCATGTCAAGGAGTTTCAAATAAGTAGACATTGTCCTAAAATGGGATGAAGATAGGGCTAAGTCTAGGAGACACAAAAATTTTGATGCTTTATGGAGTGGCCCATATGTGATAAAATAATGCAAACATCATAATGATTTCCAACTCTCAAGGTTGGATGGAGAGGAGTTTCATATCCTAGTTAATGGGTTATATATAAAACATTGTTACTAAGTTTCTCTTTCTTTTTTTACATATTTTATTGTTTTTCCTTTGTTCCCTAAGTGCCTATGCACATGTGTGGGTTTGTCCTTTTCTTTACTTGGTCTTGTTGTTATTGTTGTGTGGTGTGTTTCCTTGTGTTTTTTTTGCATAATCATTCTTATTCATCTTCAAGAATCCATTGAATCCATGCCCAATGGGCTATATAGGATACTAGTTTGGTTAGTATATCAGACATAGTACCCCTATGAGTCACCAAATTTTTGACCAAATTTTTGATTTTCAGGACAAAATTGGGCACCCGTTTTTTACAAAAAAAATTCTAAATCTTTATCTTTGGCCAAGTCCAAAAGTGTTTTTTTACTAAAGCCCAAACAAATTTATAATTATATCCCTTTATAAAAGATCATTTTTGGTCTATGCCTTTGTTTAATTCTTTCAGACTTTTTGTCTAAAGCTTTTTTGTAAGAGTATTCTTTCAAACATATTTTTTCATTTGGTAGAATTCCTTTGAGAAAATGGCCTGGACAAGTTCCCAAAGGGTATGTTTCCTTTCAAAATGGGCACTTTAACTTTATTAAAGGTCACTTTGGCTCAGCTCAAAGTTCTCGAAGGGTGTTTATTCCTTTTGAAATGGTATATTTTCAACTTTCTTCAAGGACACTTGCCTTTTGAAGGGATCTTTTCAAAAATCCAAAGGAAAGAATTGTTTCAAATATTTTGTCCAAAATAACTTTTTTGAAGGTCCAAAATTTTTTTCAAAAAGGTATCTCTCTTGCAATAAATAGTTTAATTAAATATTTTCAAGGAATTATAATAGACTTTTTGTCCAAAACAAATTTTTTGAAGGGTATGTTAAATTTTTTATGAAGGGTATGTATTGTTTGAAAAAGGACTGTTTCAAAAATATCGAAGGACACTTGCATTTTTTTGAAGGCCACTTTCAAGTCGAAGGGTCATTTAAAACTTTTTTGAAGGGTATATTCCTTTGAAAAGGGACAAATAGAAAGTCTAAAAGGTTGTTTAGGCAAATTGTCCACAAGAAAAGGTACATATACAATAGTCTAAAGAGGAGAGGTCCTTTTCAAAATTCCTAAAGGGGTCTTTTCAAAGAGCTAAAAGTACATTTTCATAAAGAAGTAGGGTCACTTGCAGAAAACCTAAAATAATTCTTTCAAAAATATTATTTGAGGAATTCTTTTAGAGAAATTGTCAAACACAAAAAACTTGAATGAATTCTTTCAGGAGAATCATCTATGGACAAAATGTTGAGAGGAAAGGAAGAAGATACTGAAAAAATTATTTCAGTCAAATTGTCTAAAATAATGCTAAAAATAGAAAGTACAAAGACAAGTGTCAAAGAAGAGAAGTCCAAAGAAAATACTTGAAGAGTGACAGCCCACACAATATCAATTTAAAACTATAAGGAATAGCTGTTAGTGTTGAAAGAAAAGTAGGAACTTAAATTTAGATCAGAAGATGACAAATGTTGAAATCTTAAGCATTTATGCATATAAAATGGAAATAGGTAGGTTGATAGTTCAAGTTTTTATGATGTTTCATAGCTTGATGAGCCAATAAAGAGAAGCTAATGTAAAAAAAAAATCAAATAGTTGAGCCCATTTATAGAAAAACATAGTTTGATACATCTTGATTCTACTAGTATAACTATTACAAGTATCTTATAGAATGATAGTAACTATTCATATTCTTAGTTAACACATGTCTGATTACTCTTTCCATTTCACTTTCTTGACCTCTTGCTCAAAGGTTGTGTGTGTGTGTGTGTGTGTGTGTGTGTGTGTGTGTGTGTGTGTGTGTGTGTGTGTGTGTGTGTGTGTGTGTGTGTGTGTGTGTGTGTGTGTGTGTGTGTGTGTGTGTGTGTGTGTGCAATCTTTCTACTTAGTCCATGGCCTCTGGTATTTATAGTGAAATTTTGGTCAAATTTGTACTGGTAACTCTTGAATAAAATACAAGTGATTTCACCATTCACATATTCCACTATTGAGTATAATTTCAAATATTGTTTATAATGACTAGTGAAAAGGTTATTTCTAGCATTTCAATCTATGGTCACTTACCAATGTGCAGAAGGGATGATGTTCTAGGTCTCTATTAGTATTCATTACTAAGTGTATAAATGTCTTTGAAGTGGTATATGTGTATTCTCTTTGTAGAATCATTCATCACCCTCCTAAACATTAAGTACCTTCATGAATCCAAAATATGAAATATTGATGCAACAATGTCTTTTGTTGTGATTTAATGTGAAACATCCTCTTTTACCTTTAAGTAGTGGTTTCTGTGATTTAAGAGGATATCAAATATTGGTGCATCACCACTTGTTTTCTCATTTATTTTCCTTCTCCATTTTCATTCAATGTTGTTAGTTTAGAAAGAACTTAAAGGTACATCAAGGGGAGATATCCCTAATCTAGAGATTCATCTCAATAGAATTATCACCCACAACATGAGAGATGATTCCATTTTGTCACTTGGATGAGGAGAACTGCCCATCTCCTCAAGGGTGAAAATCCAAGTCTCAACATTTACTATAAGGTAAATTACTATTTATTGAATATTAATTATTATTAGTAAGCTAGTAGTTAGCTATTAAAATATATTAGTTAGTTGTATATTGTTATATGTTATAACTATAATACATGTATAGGTTTGAGGGAGATTCAAGTGATTGTTTAGTTTAGATTTTGTATGGATCTACCATCTTGAATAAAGGAAACCCATTTCCTATATATTTATAATCTTTCATATGTATCATTTAGATTATAGTGTGATATATAATATAATCATTGTATTTGAAGCATTTCTTGTACTCTATTATTATCTCTATGTTCTCTCCATTATTGAAGTATATTATTGGCTTAATCATGCTAGAATCTGAAATGGCCTCTTTATAATTATACATGTGACATTAATGAATTACCAAAAAAAGGAATTTAAAAATACGAAATGTCCTAGCTTTTCATGATTACCTTTTTGTAGGTTTTCAAGCCTTTGGAAAATATATTTAAATATCTCTTTTCAAAGACCCATGCCTATTCATTAAAAATTATGAGCTATTGACACCTTTTAAATCTACTAGAGTTATGTTGATTCATTTATGTTAGGTTTGAACCCATCCATGTTTAAACTAAACTTTAACTCACCTTGAGTTGAAGTTAGTTCCTAAGCCTATAAATAGAAGCCATTACCTATTGAAAAGAGAGCATGGAAATTATAGAGTTATAATTAAGGTTTTTTAGCATGATTTATACCCATAATGTTATAATGAAAAAATATTGATCCAAGCCCCAGCAAGCAAACATAATCCATACCAAGCCAACCATGGTTCCAAGAAGAGGAGTAAAGAATACTCCATTTTTAAAGTCTCTTTGAGCATAAATTGAACAATCCATAAAATGAATCATTTGGAGCATTCAAAAAAGGTAAAATATTGTTGTTCTTTTAGATTCTAATTGTGTTTTCAAATGTATTTTTTCATTATTCTCCCCCTAAGATCTAGGCTTAGAGATGGTAGCATGTTAGTGTGTTGATTTCATTATTTTATAGACTAAAACTTGATCTAACCTCCTCTTTATTGTCAGATTACTATACTAAAAAATGGCATGCCCAATGGGACCCTAGAAGCATCCCATGTACCAAGGAGACCAAGATATGACTCCAAAATTTTCAAATGAATGCTTGAATAAATTAAATATTGGAGTTTTAGATTTATTTTTGTTGTAATTTATTTTTTGTGTTCACTCAGATTTACTCAAATACTGACATAAGTTTGGCATAACTAGCATCAATTTTACCTAACTAACATTAGTTTTGGCTAACCATCCTTGGTTAGGGTGTATGGTAGGACATGGATTAAAAACTTGAATTTTTAATCTCCTTAACGTTCTTATTTTTTATTTATTAGTTTCATTGACTTGTATACTCCTTGTCTAATCACCTTATTATAGGTTTTGTGGATTTTTTATTATATTTTGAGCTAATTAACATTTTTTGGAACCATATTTTTTGCCTTTAGATTCATAGGTAGTCGATATCGATCTTTATCAAGCAACATTAGTTCATTTATAACCAGCATCAATTCTCTTGTAACCAACATCGATCATAGTTAATAAACATTAGTCGCTATGTAAAAAATATAGAGAAACCCAAGAGATATATTTCCAAATCTTGTTTTGTCATCCATGATTGTTCTTCAAATTAAAATGAAACTCTCTAACATTTGTAAGAACAATGTGGGATTAGAACACAAATTTTCGAGTTTAAACTCTTGAACATTTCATTTTGGTCCCTAAAAAGAATGGTTAAGTCTTGAAATTTTGGTTTTAAGTACTTAAAAGGAACCTAGGTGATTTATGTTATATTTGTTTTTGTGAAAATTCTTAAAAGCTTCACAAATTCAAACCAATGGGGCAAAAATTAATCAAAACATTTCATTTGGTGCTTAAAATTAACACTTAGATTTCAAACTCTTAAAAGTGGTTGTTTTATTACTTTGTTTGTTTTTACAAAATGAATAGTGCATGTATGCTCTCCCCATATCACCTATAGGGAACTTTTTTGACAAAAAGATCCATTTCCTTGTAATTGTGCCTAGTCTAAGGCATGAAAAAATGTTGTCTAGGCTCTCCCCAAAACCTATATGGTTTGGGTGATCTAAAAGCAACCTATAAATTCTTTTCACTTAGTCATTTATTTTATGCAACTTAGCTTATGAAGGGGAGTTCATAGCATCTTCATGAGTTATTTAGGGAATATTTGATGAAGGGTGTCATCTTCCAACATTATTTCAACCCCACTCCATGGTAGGTTATATAAATTAGGGCATGTGTACTATGAGAGCCAAGGGGTTGAGTGACTAACCTTTATGTTCATAACAAAAACCCAAGTTAGGTCTGGTTAACAAAGGGATTCCACTAAGTAGTAAATAGATGGAATCACTATGATAAGGAATAGATCCTTGCATAGTAAGTTAATCACTATGAACTCAGTTGATGTGAAACATATATAGTGTTAATCACACTTGAGACCATCTATATGGTTAAAAATTTAAGTTTTAGACAAACCCCACTTACCACATACATATTGTTGATGCAAGGTGAGTATCCTGAAGGTCCATGTCACCATAAAATCTCTTGGGAGAAGGGGGGTTTAAAAACCTTGCTACTTCATGCACTTTTATTTTTGTATCAAAACTTAAAAATTGTACTAATAATATGTATATAAATGGACTTCAATGATATGATACAACCTTGTCTATTTAGGTCTTAAGATGATTTACTTAGTTATATTTGTTTTTTTTTTTTTTTTTGGTCTTTGAGTATAAAACCATTTGTTTATCTATGTCATGATAAAATGATTTTTGTGTCCTCAAAACTATGTTGTTTTTGGAGGTTTTATACTATCTATTTGACACCTTGCCTTTGCCTTGAAATTCCTATCAAAAACATTTTATGTGTCACTTGATTGAAATAAGTAATGTTATGTTACCAATATCATTACAAGTTTTATGCCTTAGAGTCTTAAAACAATCCATTAATTACACCTTTAGAAGTGATAATAGTTTTATGCTACTCAATTAATTTCATAGACTTGTCTTGTGTCCAACTTATCCATGTACTAAATAAATATATGCATTTTGGTTCTTTGCCTAGCACTGTTGTGTCATTCAATGTTGTCTAGCTTGTTTGTTCCAAAATCCTACTTTTCCTAAGTTGAGTTTTTAATTAACCTTGACAAGTTTGAATCCAAACATTGATTGATTTATGTTTATACCTTATATAATTTATGATTAGACATTGATATTTCTCTTTTGGTTCGCATAACTTATAGTAATTATTTACCCAAATTCAAAAACTATTATTTGTTTTTTTATTTAGGAGACAATAATCTATCCCCAAGTGCCTTTTATTTTATGCCTCATACCAAATTGGTCAAGTTTATGTCTAAATTTGAGTGCCTAATTTATGCTAAAGTGTTTCAAGTTTATTAGATTAAATCATACTTTTGTTTAAAGTCTAGATTTTTATACCATATTTATCCAAAAGTCTTAACACATTCCTTTGTTTGAGCCTATATTTTGATGTTGCATTTAGCCAAAATACCTAACAACCTTTATTTTCCTATATTAAACCTATTTGATACACTTTGGACATAGAGTTTGGTGTTTTTATTTTATTTAATCCACTTGACCTCTTTCTATGAGATATTTAGTCTTAGACATTTGACATTTGACTATTTTATATCATGTTTTGTCACAAACCATTTTTGAGATACAAATCCATCCCTTTGACCAAGTTATATCAAGTTCATACCTTTTTTTATTTTTAGACACTATTTTTTAGAGTTTGTAGAACTTTAACCCTTTTCTTGTGAAACATTCACTATTGATGAAAACATATCCCACTATTATTGTAGTGGCATGATGTATAATATAGGGTATAGTAATGTCATCACACTATAGGACTTTATTCAATAACCCTATGGAGACGATGTCATTTGTGAGATGGATCCTTATCCACCTTACAATGCTCACATGGGGGAACAAAGCCAAGACTCTTTGGCCCATTATTTGGTCAACATGCCTCCATAATCAAAGTAGGACCAAGAACAAATGGTATAATATTTATCTTGTATACATTCAATTATAGAATAAGTCCAATAGCAACCATACTACATAATAATTCCATCAAATTATGACTCTTATTTGTTTGATCATCACTTGTAATACTTATGTATTCTTAATTAGAGCTATGAAGGTAGGGGATATGTTTCTAGTAGAATTCCCCTATTTTCAATCAAAAATTCATCATGTTTATAAATCAATCTTAACTCAGAGAAGATATATCATACATATACTTATGATTGGGGATACATTAAATAATCAATAATATGACCAATATGGGGATCCACTAGACCTAATTAGGGGATCTCTTACCACAATAAATAATTATAGGGATGGTTTGAAAGCCTCCAATCAGTCATAATGACACAATAAACCTACTTAGGTTTTATGTTTTCATATTCACTAAACTAATAATAAGTAAAGCAAAGAAATATAATCTAGTACTCACCAAATCATGTGGTAAAATATTAGGGTTAGTGAAAAAATAAACATGCATATGAGAATATTAATTAAGATATTTATGAGTAAGACCCTAATACGTTCATAAGATTAGTAATATTATTTGAAGATAATACTTATTCCAATTCTATGTACTAAAGAGAGGAGTAAAGTTAGAGAATACTTAGCTAAAAGACAAACCTGTCGAGACTCAATCTCTCCATTGGACAAAGGAGATTTGTAAGAATTTGTTTTGGTTTATAAGGATCACTAAGACATCCCAAAGTATCTAAGACTTATCCAAAAGACAATAATCTCCAAGTAGAAACCCTAAACTAAGACTCCTAAAGTAGAATGGTGGAAGAGTAAATTATAAAGAAGCACAAGTGAATAATAAATATTGATCATTGGTAAATAATGATGAAATGAACTTGTATAGATAAGAGGATTTAATCCTAAGCCATTCCAAAAGTTTCAGTCAATAAGGTCAACCTAATCAACCTAGTATAGTTATAGGAAAAAATTCACTAGGTCATGGGATATGTCTGCCAAGAGTTGACCTAGACTCTAAATGAATTTTACCCAAAATAGTATAGGGTTGACCATTTTACCTAGTACTGTAGACTGTTGAAAGAGCCTTAAGGTAAGGAAAAGAGGGATGGAAAGTGGGAAAAGACTGTAGGAGTGTGCAAAAGAGGAGTAAAATATTAGGGAATGGTTTTTATGAGCTAGTTGGATTGATAATAAGTGGAAATAAGGGTTAATAATCCTATGAATTATTAATGGTCTACTCACCCCTTTCCTAGTGCACTCTTCAAGGCATGAACTTAGAGATATTGAGTATTGATAGGTTCTTACAAGATAGAAAGCATCAATTTTTGATAAAATTTGAAAATATTATGTGTCTACACATGCCCCACTCTAAGATCATCATGTGTCACTCATGCGTAAGAAGGGATGGTACTTCAAGAAAGAACATAGTAATACAAAACATTGAGGCTAAAAAAATGTAGTATTTCAAAACAAAAATAATCAAAATTAAATGACTAAAAAAGTAAATGTAATGCATACCTTTACTTACCTTTATTGTTATATGGTTATCTATTGCATTTGTAATTTTTATTATGGAGTGTGTAGAGACTGCTTTTGACAAACCCAAGAATACAAAACTAAATATAAAAAATAAACAAATGCAGGAAAGCCAAGATAACTAGTGCTATGTAGATGAGACGTACTTGGAAATTTGGTAAGCTAGGGTGACAAGTTCTATGTTAGACCAAATGAACAAGTCAAAATTTAAAGTAAATTAGGTAATTAAAAAGCTAAGGCTACTAAAGATCAAAAAACTCAAACAAGTGAACTTTTATTAAGAAAGGTAAACTCACCAAATCAAACTAAGGATAAATGTAAAAAAGGATGTTAATCAAACATCAATGTGAAAGCAATAATAATCCTTACTTAAACAAGGATGGGAAAGTAAAAATGGAAAAATAACAATGATGAGTGAGCATTAATAATCCTGAGTCAATCATCAATGGAAAAAGGTGCATAAAAATGGAAAAAAACATTAATGAGTGAGAAGTAACAAGCTAACCTCACTCAATAATGAAAAAAAGTACATTAAAGTAGAAAATAGCTTAGATGTTTGATAAAAAGTGTTGTAAAATAATGATAAATGGTAATATAAAGCCAATAAAATATAAAAATGTATAGACATGGTGTAAATAAAATAATACATAGTCACTCAAGCATGTCATTTTGTTCTAAGGATAGATAAAATTGAAACAAAGTAGTGCTAGTATGTTTTTAAGATGTGAAGCAAAAGTAAGTATAGAATAAGGAAAAAAATTAAAATCACATATGTTTGTCAAGGGGGATTAATGAAATGTGTGGAGGGGATAATGAAGGAAAAAACTAAGGTAAAGAAACTATTTATCGAAGTCAAGACACTCAAATTAGGTTTATCAAAACAAGAGGACTTTTGATTGTAAGGACTTTGAAGAACTTCTCTTAGATACACAAGTCTTAGGTCAACAAATAAAGTATATAGATATCTAATTAAGACTAAATGCATGAAAATTAAAATGGACTACCTTCCCATAATGTGTTCTTTGATGCTAAGGACCCCTTACAAATCCATTGATCTACTGTGAAAATTGGGTACCTACATGAGAAAGTAGGTAGCACCATAGAGTTTTTTTTTGAATTCTTCTATTCTAATCTATTGGCCTACTACACCCAAATGGACCTTAGCTCTATTATGAGGCCAACTATAGAGTTTTATCTTCAATTGGAATTAGGAAATCTGATTGTAATCTTCTATTTTGGTGTGATATTGACTTTTAATATTTGTATGTTGTCTTTTGTATATCATTTCCTTTAGTTTCAAATGATTTGGATTTTAACATTCTTGATGGATTTTTATATTCCTCCTTCATATGGATTTGTAAAACCAAACATGGGTGCTAAAAATGACATTAATTTGAATACTTGGGACTTGGTTGCTAAGAGAGAGAACTTAGATAGCATGGTGTCTAAGAGTATTCTAAATCTAGGTGAAATAAAAGTGCTACATTGAATTTGACCTTGTTTTATCGAATGTGGAGTGAAAGGAAAGGAAATCAAGAGGAATGAAGGATGAAATAATTCTAATTACTTCAAATCATAAAAAATGTGACAAAAGGGGGAAAAGGATATAATGACAAAAAAGTGTGATTCCTTACCATAAGAATGGGGAAAATGTAGGAAAAGATACTAGCATTGATTGTTTGTAAATTCTATTTATCAAAAGATGCAAAATCTAAAGCTGAGAACAAGGATCAACACTCGTAAGTTGTATAAAACACATTCTAGAAAAGGAATGAAAAAGATGGTAACTTTATGAGGATATATAGGTCCTATCCATGGTATTACACTACAACTCATAAAAGAGAAACCTAGGAGGGCAATAAAAACATGTGAAAAATAAATGGGATAAGAGAAAGATGGTATTTCAGAGGAAGGCTAGGTCGTATCAATGGTCTTACACTGTAACTCATAAAATAAAAACCCAAGGGATGAAAAAAGTGTGTAAAAAGTATGAAAATAAATGGACTATAGTACATCATGAAGAAGTTTGGGTCATATTCATAGTTTTATAATGCAAGTCATGAGAAAAAGGGGAACCAAAAGACAAAAAAGGAAAGATGAAGGTTTGTTAAAAAGAGAGAACTATTGCATAGGGTTAGGCCTATCTGAGTATTCTATAAAACGTGTTAGATAGATAACATATATATAAAACATGAAAAATAAGGGAATAATTTAGTCAAAATATTTTTTGAGGAATTTTACATTGGTGGATTCTTTAGAAACATGTCCTTCATTGATTTGAATGTGGTAAGTACTTAGACCAACAATATCTTTGACTAAATAAGGGCCCCACCATTTTTGGGTGTATTTACCTTATTTTTCATGAGTGTACTCTAATTTAAGGACAAGATAACCAAAATTTAAGGTGTGGAATTTGGCATGTTTATTATGTATTTTGGCAATATGAGCCTTGTATATGTGATTTTGTTATAAAGTAGAAAGATGGTGCTCATCAAGGAGATCAAGGGCATGAAGGCAAGATTCACATAGTTTTTCATCAGGTATGATACCATGGAGAGATATACAAAGATATGGAAGCTCAAATTCTAATGGGAGGAATGACTTAGAACTATAGACTAGAGAGAATAGAATTTCCTCAATGGTAGCACATATGCTAGTCTAATAGGCCCAAAGAGTAGGATAGAGATGAAGGTACCAATCCATGCACGTTTCATGAATTATTTTTTGGAGAATTTTGTTAAGAATTTTATTTGTGTCCTCATATTTTACATTACATTTTGGATGATAAAGTGTGAATTTTTTTGATTGATCTTAAATTTATCAAAAGTTGTTTGATATCTTTATTTTTGAAATTACCACCATTGTCTGAAATGATAGCATGGGAAACACCAAAGTGGAAAATGATTTTATTAAGAATAAATTTAGATATGGTAGTACTAGTAACATTGACAATGGGAATATCCTCAACCGATTGGGTAAAATATTTGATAGCAATGGTGATAAAGTCATGCCCATCTTGAGATTGAGGTAAATTACCTATGAAACCTAATACCCACATACAAAATGGCTTGAGAGATTTTACATTTTAAAGCTTAGCTAGAGGTGAATGAATTATATCATCATGAGGTTAGAAAGAAGTACACTTTTTAATTAATTTTATTACATATTTTTTAAGATTGGTCCAAAAATTTCCCAAATGTAAGCATTTGTAGGTTGTAGAATATTCGCTACAGTGAAAACCACAAATGTCCCCATGTGCTTGTTCAAGAAGAGGAGGGAGCTCATGTTGCATAACACAACAAAGTAAGGTACTTTAATAATTATGATAATAAAGGATTTTATATTGAAATACATATTTAAAATATTTTTTATGAATGCAAGTCTTATTATGAGAGTCTAAGTTAGGAGGATAATTTTTATGTTCTAGAAATTGAATTATGTCCTTATACCATGGGCTTTGTCGAATGGTGATAGCGTCAATGTGATATAGTAGCTAATATTATGGTTGAATAGGGGATGTAAATTTTCTTATTTAGATAAGAAAATTGAGAACATAAATAACTTGGTGTGGATGAAATAGATAAGCTAAAAAAGAAAGTGAATATGTAATAAAATTTTGATCTTGAGGGATAGGCTTGATAGTGAAAGAGGTGAAATCTTTGGTGAGAGTAGTTGAAATTTGATGATAATAAATGAGGTTATCACTTTTTAATTGGAATTAACCATTAAATTTGTGGTAAATGAGTTGATAATCACCTAAGGCATGAAGATATTAGATATCTAAATTAAGAGTGACTCTCATGCCTAAGATTAGAGCTTTATACTTTTCCATATTGTTAGTAACATTCAAGTTTAAGCAAAAAGTTAAAGGGATGATTTTTCAAAGAGGAATTGTAATAATGAAACCTAATCCATCTCCTTCAAGGCATTTATCATAATGAAATTGAAGGGTCAAAGTATTCTCGTCTAAATTGACATTAATTTGAGGAAGCTTTTTGATAACTACTTTTTATTTATTAATATCAGGGAGTATAGCAGATTCATCAAGATTAATTACTTTAATATTGGTAGTGAAGTTATGGAAGTAATATTTAATATAAATATCTTGAATGAGAATATTATTATCTAGAATACTATTATCTTGAAGGTGATTGGTAGCTAGTATAGGAGATACTACAAGTTGATCAACTATAATTTGTCCTTTGATAGGATTTTGAGTAATAATGCAGTGATCAAATTTCATAAGGAGGACCATCCATTTTTGAATTTTTTTCTCTAGGAAGATAATATTTTAAGAAGAAGTGATGAAAGGTGATATAATGAATGATGATGTAGGTGGTCTAATAAATCATGTAGTGTCAAATCTTTTCAGCTTAAAAATAGATGGTGAGACAATTACATTCAAATTTTATATAATTTTTATAATAATTTATGAGGCCTCAAATAATGTAATTAATGGCATACTCTCTTATGATATCATCTTATTGGGAAATCATTTGCCTAACTAATATGGGTGTGGAAGAAGTATATATAATCAAGTGTCAATCATTTGAAGGAGGATGAAGCATAGGTGGGTGAATCAATGATTATTTCATGTTGTCAAAGGCTTTTTTATAAGGATCCATACATTCTAAATCATTACCTTTTTTAAGAAGAAAATTGACAAAGTGTATATGATAAGATATTTTGGGGATGAATCATCTAATTGCCCTATGATTTCCTAGATAAGTGCAAATGTCTATATTAGAATGAGGAATGGGCATGTTGATGATAGTAATAATTTTGGTAGGGTCAACTTTGATGCCATATAGAGAGACTAAGAATATTAAAAATTTCCTAAATGTGACACCAAAGACACATTTATAAGGATTTAGTCTAACTTGATATTTAAGGAGATGGTAAAAAATGATGACAAGATTCGAAAGATGAGTCTTATAAAGTTTACATTTAGTAATGAGGTCATCCACATAGGTTTTAATAATTTTGTGGATAATATCATGAAATATGTGAGTCATTTCTCTTTGGTAAGTGTCTCTAGTATTTTTGAGGTTCAAGGCCATTTTGACATAGCAATAAGTGCATCATTCTATGGTGAAAGTGGTCTTATGTTGGTCCTCAAGGGTAATGTGAATTTGATTATAACCCAAGAATCCATCATTAAGAGAACATTTCAAAACCAATGATGGAATTGATAATGGCATATATTGAAGGTAAAGGGAAGTTATCCTTGGGACAAACGAGATAAGATTATAGAAATCAATGCAGATGTGAATGAATATAGTGAACTTTTTATAGATGGGGACTATGTTAGAAACCCATTCAGAATAGTCCATTGGTTTGATAAATTTAGCATCAAGAAGTCTGATGATTTACTTTTGACATAAATTGGAAAGCTTAGTTGGAAATTTATACTACTTTTGATACATAGGTTTGGCATCAGGATAAGTGATGATGTTATGCACCACAATGCTAGGGCTAATACCAGGCATGCCCTTATAGGACTAGGAAAATATCTCATTATATTTATAAAAAATAATCTAAATTTATTGTATTTAATATGTAAGAGTTCACAAGAAACTATAATTGGTTAAAGGCATGATGGAGTACCATATTCAATGTGAGTAGTTTATTTGATAAGCATAACATTGTCATCTTAGAATTAGTATGGTGCATTAGGTAAAAAATAAATTGGATTAGCTTTGGGATCAATGCAAGAAATAAAGTTGTTAAAATAAGGAGTTTTAATTTTGAAATTTCTATGTTTGTGATATTGCTAAGGAAGTTGATGTTCTTTGGCATGAAGTATGTCAAGAATAGCTTCATCACTAGGCAAAGTAGGAAGAGGACCATAATACTCAACATCTACTTTGAGATCTAGAATTTGATTACCATGGTGATCATATTTAAAATAAATTTGATCAACATATGTGGCCTTGGAATCTAATGTAATCTCAACAGTAAGAAAAGTAGATGGATTAGATAGCATTGGTGTGTCATTATATTCTTTGATGAGGGAATACTAAGATGTGATGATGTGATCCATAGGTGATAGAGAAGATGTAGGATTTTTTTTAGGTTTGAAAGATATGATTTTTTATACCACTCAAGGAGTATTAAGAAGTAGATAATTAATAAGTGGTATATGATTCAAGATCTAATTATTGATTTGTAGAAATTGTATGATCATATTTGTTAATATCATGGATTTAAATAAGGTTTTATGATAATGTTGAACATCCAAGTCTCAAGATTGAGATTGGGATATTATGTATTTATCATCATATGTTGGAGAAATTATAAATGCTTGATATTTTAGGGGAGATTCAAAAGCGGAAATACCAATATTACTAAATTTACATGGAGACATGATGAGAGGATATTTAAATAATTTGTCCACTTCAAAGTAATTTCAAGTGAAGTCCTCTTTAATTAAAGAAGGATCTTGAGTATTACATGGAGGGAGAAATCATTGATTTCATCAATAAGGGGATTAATATAGTCCTGAGGTAATAAAGAGGGAGGAATCCACTCTAAAATGTAGGGGGTAGCTTGGTAATTTTGCAAATCATTAGGTTCAACATCATCTGAATCAACAAGAGTGACTTATAAATTAGGATTACTGTTGATAAACTCAAGTAAATGAACACTATTGATCATAGGAATGGTAGGGATATGATATTGAGGTTTAGGATTATGAAGATGAATACCAAAGGATTTAATAAAAGAGGCAAGGCCTTTAGTCCCATAATAATTTATAGTTGAAGAGTTAAGTTCTATAGGAGCTTTTTTGAAGAACTTAACTCTATGTCTTGTAAGATTCTACTTATAGAGTTAGATCATACTTACCCTTATCATCACAAGTTCCTTATGTATAAATTATAATAAATTGAATATCCATCTCCTATAAATGAAGAACCACCTTCTATTGAACCTCAACCTACCAACATGCATAGAGTTAAGTTCTTTATAATCTTACAAGGCATAGAGTTAATTTCTATTCATTTGGATCCACTCTTTGTAAATATTACCAAATGCTTTAAGAAATGAGGAAAGCTATTTAGTCCCATCATACTTGATAGTTGGAGAGATCTTATCAATATCAATGGATATGATGAAAAGGGATAAGGGCTCATTTTTAATAGTTTGAAGCATTTTGTTATTTTTTATAAGATGAGGAATAATGTTGCCTGAAGCATCTCTAAGAAGTGGAGGAATATAATAGGGATTTGATTGAGGATGGGCAACCAGAGGTTGATTATCCATATAAATCAAATGATGTTGTAGTTGCATCATTTGAGATATGTTAGAAGTTTTCATTGTGCTCATTTATTATATGACTTGTTCAAGAAATTAAGTTATATCAATAGGTGTTTTGGTGTTTGTAAGAGCACTCCTTAAATTGGTATTAGTGGGAGGGTTATTATAAGGTTGACTATTAGTGGGGTTATTGATTAAAATTGTGTCAATTATTACCACATTTTTTTGAAGATTTTGAAGATGGGAATTTTTTTGATAATTATAAAAAGGATCAAATCCACCTACTTCATCTTAAGATGTTATTTACAGCATGTTACAAGTTATAGATGAAGGATGGGAAGAGGTTTTCCAAAAGTGATGTTCTTTTAGGAAGAAAAGAGAGGGAGAAATGAACAGCCCATATAGTATTAAAATTGGTTTAGGTTGTCTAAGAAGAATATGATAGAGGAATTCATGATGATTAGAGAGAAATTAACAAAAAGTTGAGGAGAAGAAATAGAAATTTGATTTAAATAGATAAGGAAAGCAAGAATAGTAAAAAGTTAATTGGGTTGATCTAGTACTAGAAATAGGGTATAAAAATTTGGAAAATAAGGCTATAGAGTTGACATGGTCAACCTAGTTCTATAACCTAGAAAGAAAATAGGTAGAAAAGATATAGAGTCAACAAGGTCAACCTAGTATTGTATCCTGAGGGGAAGAAAATAATATGGTGTTGATAGGGTTGACTCAATACTACAGGGAGGGGAAACAAACAATCTATAATACTTATGAAAGCAATAATTGAAAACAAACACACAATCAATTGGGTCAATGAGGATGATCCAATTGAGGTCCAAAACATAAAACCTTGCACCAACATTAGCTAATGAAACTTTTTACAATACAACATATAATTGAGAAAAGATCAAGTAGTCAACATGGAAATCAAATGATAACTAAGTCATCATTTTGAATGTTTTAGATTATTATAGTATGATTTTAAGTGTGATAGGAAGTTGGCTATATGTAAGGAACTAAAAAACATCTATGGATGGTTTTAGGATGCTTAATCTAAAAAGGATTTGTGTTGGAAATGTTACTAGCTTAGTATTGGGGCCTACCCCCTCACTTCACACACCATAATGATAAGGGTGTTGGATTTTTTTCTAATATATAATTCCTTGGTGATGAAATCTAAGTAGGTAGGCCTTGGGTAGATAATTATTTAAATGTCTTTTAATATTATTTGATTTAGTAGTGTGTGAAAGAAAGATAAAAATAGTGTAACTAAATAGTATATTAAAAAACACCTAATTAGACTATGTGATCTATTCTAAGCATGCAAGTAACTGAAAGTGAAAGTGTGAGCTAATTACTAGTATATAATTGCTAATTCCAAATTTGAAACATATTATATTGTCAATTCAGATGATAGTGTATGCAAAGATTATAGAACAGAGTTGATGGTATCGTTATTGTACTGCTAAAGTAAGGGTCTGTTAAGAACTACATTGACAATGTCAACCTATTCTTTCAAATAAAAGATAAAATGAAAAACTATGATGATAGAGTGGACTTATTTTGCTATATAAGAGAAGTTTTAAAGACTCCAAACTATGAAAATTAGAACTATAATGAATAATAAAAATGAAAGAGATAAAGATAAAAAAACCTTGGTGGGTTGGAAGATGCAAAGGAAAGTGAGATTCTTGTTGAAGTGCCCTAATTTTTACTTGTAAATTTTGTAAACTATGTCGACTAGGTTGACCTAGTTCTGTAATTCCCTATTTTTTGAAAATTTTCAAGAATAATATACTGATAATGTTGACCTAGTATATTTTATAGAAGTCTAGAAGTGTACTATATCAATAAAGTTAACCTATTAGTATGTCTAGAAGTGATAACTTATACTATGTCAACTTGTTCAACCTAGTATCCTATAGTTGATGAAGAACATCACAAATATAATAGATTTGTTTAGATATTATTGTGTGTTAAAATTGCATATAAAATTTAGAAACTATACAAACACTATTGACCTAGTATCATAAATATATAAAAATAATAAATAACATGATAAAATAATGAAAAATGTGAGATAAAACCTACAAGGGTTTGATTCACATCAGCTTCACTAGAATGTATGAAATTAGAAACACATTATATCTATAAATTAATACTAACTTAGAGAAGATAGATCGTAATTACACTTCTGAGTTGGGATACATTAGATAATTATGAACATGAGAAATATGGGGATCCACTTGACCTAATTAGGGTATCTCTTATAATAATAAATAATTTTAGGGAGGGTTCCAAAGCCTCCATTCAAGCACAATCATGCAATAACCCTAACTAGGTCCTATGTTTTCATATTCACTAAACTAATAACAAGTAAAGCAAATAAATCTAATCTAGTGTTCACCAAAGCTTTTGGCACAATATGGGGGTTAGTAAACAAATAAACATGCACAGGAGAATCTCAGTTAAGCTATGTATGAGTAAGACCCTAATACATGAATAAGAAGAGTAATATTATTTAAATCCAATACTTATACTACTTTTATATACTAAAGAGAGGAACAAAGTTAGAGAATACTTAATTGAAAGATGAACCCATCGAGACTCAATCTCTCCCTTAGACAAAGGGGATTCAAAAGAGGTTTTTTTGGTTTGTAAGGATCATTAAGAAATTCTAAAGCATCCAAGAATTCTCCACAAGACTATATTTTCCAAGTAGAAAACCTAAGCTAAGACTCCTCAAGTAGAATGGCAGAAGAGTATATTGTAAAAAAGTGCAAATGAATAATAACTCTTGGTCATTTGTAAATAATGATAAAATGAACTTATATATATATATATATAGGTGGATTTAACCATAATCCCTTTTGAAAGTTTTGGATGATAGGGTCAACCCATTTGACCTAGTACAGTTATGGATAAAAATTCACAAGGTCACAGGATAGGTCAGCCAAAATTTGACCTAGACCCAAAATGAATTTTACCCAAAATAATACAAGTTTGACCCAGTCGACCTAGTACTTCAAACTATCGAAAGGGGTTTAAAATGAGGACAAAAGGGATGGAAAGTGGGAAAAGACTAGATGAGGGTGAAAAATATGAATAATATCCTAGAGAATGGTTTTTAGGAGCTAGTTGGATTGATAATAAGTGGCAATAAGGAATAACAATCCTACAAAGTACCAATGGTCTACCCACACATTTCTTGGTGCACCCCTTAGGGAGAAAAATAAGAGATATTGAGTCTTTATGGGTTAAAATAAGATATAAATCATAAATATTTGATAGAATTTGAAAATATTTTGGCTATACATTCCCAACAAATTTTTTCCAACTTTAACAAGAGGACCTTACAATATGCCTTATAATCACGACATCGAACATGTCTCTTCTAGAAATCCTCAAGATATAGTTTTGATGTCATATCAATACCCTCATATGATTTTAATAGGGAAGGGCCTCATAGAGGACCACTTCATACAAATGTAAATAGCATACCAGACATATCTAAACTCACCACATAACTTCAATAATATGACCATGTCAAATGCTCCTCTTATTGAGCTAGCTCCTTCAACAAGAGTCCTACTAAAATTAAAAGGCCAATAAAATTAGGTTATAGACCCATTTGTGAAAATTACTTAAGTAGGAAACATGCTTAATACCCCAACTATCAAACAAGTGTCTTCTACTTCTAGGTAGGATAGTGAGCCAAACATAGTGGATAATGCATAAGTAAAGTTGAATTTCAACCAAAGTGGTGTAAACATATAAACAACTAGTCCACAAAAAAAATAGAATTTAGTTAACACCATGATTAGTTCTAAAATGTAGAGTTTAGGAACTTATACTTCTCAACCACAAATAACTACCTCTAATCCTCAACTAGGTACTTCTTCAAGCACCCAACCACAAAGATCAAATAGTTAAGTAATGACTAGTGACATGCCTCAACAAAATGTGATGAATGTTACTCCACCACAACAAGTGATGAGTAATATTCAAAAATAATATACATAATATAACATACCAACAAAATAGAGGCAAAATATTCTATCACCTCAATAAGAGGCACCCAATGTTCTACCTCACCAGGTAGTGATGAACATACCTCTTTAGTCACAAACCATCATACCAATATAATCATAAATGATACCTAATCAATAGCATACAAGTATTGGTCAATGAAAAATTTCAATCCTTCAACATGTATCTACTTCTAAAAAAGGATTTGTGCAACCAATAGTTTTTAATGTTCCACAAGTATTGATTAAGTAATAATTACCTTTTATTCCTATTGTGCCACTAACTCAATGATAGGGCCTTGGTTCACAAGTTTATCTTAATCAACAAGGTTTTCATATTCGATAACAAGTCCCTAATCAACTTAAATAGGCATAGTATATCACTCCCACCCATATCCTTCCATCTGAACTATTATTTTCCCAAATTGAATCCCACATACAAAATCCTAACTATAATACTACACCATAGTGCATGAAATTCTAACAATCACATCCTAATCTATGAATGCATAATCCTAGTCAATTTCATAGTCAAACCAAAATTCCAAAATAAACTATGCCTCTACTATACCTTAGTCAAAGTAATTCACTATTGACCACACAAACTCCACCTCAAACCAATGTTCCCTCTAGTTTCCTAGCCCAAAAATTGTAATAAATGAAGGATGCAATTACTACCATCCAAGCAAGGAAATAGATGAAGAATTTAAAGTTAGACAATGTGTGTTCCTACCCTTTCAAAATGAAGTATTTTTAGATACCATTTCGTCTAGGGTATAAGTCACCAAAACATGACAACTATAAAAGGAAAGGATACCCAAAATCCCGCTTGATGGAATTATTTGTCACTTGTCAACCAGTAGCCTATAGTGACATATACCTATTACTTTTGTTCACAAGGAGTCTAGTAGGATAATCATTAGAGTGGTTTCTAAAATTATGTAAGAATTAAATTTTTTATTTTGAAGATATTTCAGATAAGTTTTTACAAAACTTCTACATTCTTGAGCATGATATTTTGTTGGTAGATTTGACATAAGCCAAATAGAAGGCTAGTGAAAGCTTTACAAGTATTTGTTGTGTTGGAAAACACTTGCTAGTTGATTGACCCATAGTCTACTAGACAAATAACTAGCCACTATGTTTACCAAAAATTTACATAATGAAATATCTTACCATCTGGAGCTGTAGTGTGTGCACACCTTTAAATAAATAATTGACAAAGGTTTTTTGATCAAAAGATCCCTTAATAAAAAAGAGATTAATAAAATTACCTCATCAAATTAGAGATAGAATTAAAACCAAAGTAATGGACCAAATTAGAACCAATTCCAAGTGCAAGCATCATAACTAGCACAGGCCAACACAAATGAAAAATCAAATTTGTTCAATCACAACAAGAATTTTGTTATAAATGGAGTAATTGAGTTATGAATTGTCCAAATGGTGAAAACACCATTTACTCAACCTACACCACATATACAAATTACTCCTCACCAATAACCTCTTTAGAAAACACATCAAGTGTAATAACCTAGACTAGCATGACAAACATAACAACTATTGCCTTTGCAAACCCCTCCTCCAAGGAAAATTATTCCTACTCATCACATTTTTAGTGACCTTGGAGAGCCCATTGATTCTATGTTTTTCAATTTCATTGTTTATAGTCTAATTAGTTGGAATTTTTCAAAACACTATCTTGAGGGCATTCTTTATTCAAATTGGTACCAACAAAATGAATATTGCAAGTATCATTGGGTTAGTAGACATAATTTGTTCCATTGTGTGTAAATTAAACATTTGACTGAGAGTATGTTGTAAAAAAAGGAGATAACATTAGATAATGGAACTTGCACATCTAATCAAAGCCTATGAATACATTATAACCCTTTTCCATAACATAATAACCAACAATAGTAGCAAGAATGACTATCACAATAATAAAAATATTATCAATAGATGAGACAGAACCAATAAAACTAGTAGCAATAGAACCAATGTTAAACAAATGGATGAGACCAAGGCTAGAATGATGATAATAATTAATAGACCTATCATGTAGTTTTACATGACTATAAAAAGGTTGTAGGCTATATTATGGGAGATCACATTTACACCATATCTATCAATTCAAGACCAATTACCAATTGAAAAAGACCTTTGCTAGTCCATTCCAACCAACCAACCCATGCTAATGATACTTCCTTGAGATAGGACTGCTTACAAGCATACCAAAAAGTAGGGATTCCCACTTTTAGACCTTATATTGATAACTAATTGTTATCCCATGAATATACACAAGTATATCGATAATTGAGGCTTAACCTATCTTATCCCACACTACCATTATTTGTTAGCAAAAATGGTCCTATATCTAATCTTAATTGTGAAATCAAAACTTGACTATCAAGGATTACCATCATAGGTCTACATCCATCTCCCACTTCACCCATCCAACCCACCATTCTAGCTAGGAATGAACTAGTTACCATTATATAATAAAAGACGTTTGATATTGTGGAACAATTATAAAAGACACTCACACAAATATCAATTTTGGATATATTGTGTATGTTTATAATCCACAAGAATATCTTGATAGAGTTACTTGTCCAATCCCAAGTTCTTAATGACATATGTCTAGATAAATTCAACCTTTAGTTGGACATCTACCTCTAGGACAATAATTAACCTTTGACCAAAGAGATATGTCATCCCTTGGCCCTTTGCATAATAACCCATTATACATCAAAGTGGTCATAACATGACATAAAGTAAAATGTGTCTTCATAAACAATAGATCAGGTCTAAATATTATGTCTTTAAAACTCATCAATCTTATTGGGTATATAATGGGTGATCTCTAGCCATAAATAATCTTAATCAAGTCCTATGATAATGAGGAGCATTAATCACAAGGCACTATCATCTTGTCAGTTATCATTAGGCCTTTGACCCAGAATACACTATGCCATGTGTTATACCTCAATTTGTCATATAATATGTTTTTGGGTAGACCTTGGATACATGAAATTCATGTAATCTCATCAAAATTTCACCAATAAATAAAATTCTCCCATTCAGGTATGAAGGTTACCATTCATAGAGATTTTTAGCCATATGAAAATTTCAATCATTTGGAGGCTGAGTACCAAAGCTATAACTATTATTTTTGGCTTGAATCTAGTTCCCAAGAAGTAAAAATGGAAATAAATACTTATTGATTCACTATAGGTCAATTGTATCAACATAGATATCCTGAATTGATTTTCCCATGTGTCACCTCTTAAAATGTCTAATCATTATACCCTCTTGGCTAATGGCCTAAGAAAATATTTGGTCCATGATACATTCCACATTACCAAGATTCCATAGAATTCCAAGTCCTTTGTAAGACCAAAATCCAAACCACCTTTCATGGAATGGAAACAATAGGGAAAAGGTCAATTGCATAGTCTAGTGCGTATTATTTTCATACCAACTATTAGCTAAGAACAAGACCCGCTTGCAGATAATGAATATTGGTTATATAAAGATAACTTAGATGACTATTACATAAATTTCAAGTATCCCATTTCAAAAAAATCATAAAAAAGCATGCCTATGAAGGAGGAGGCCTTGGGCCAAAACAATAGGCTTCCCTTGAGCCAATTTTTACCACTCATTATAAAGGAACATATGGTCTTAGATTTAAACTACTTGGGGATGACCCCATGTACCTTATTCATATTCCAACACCAATAACTAGTGACAATGATGTTGACAATCAAGTAGAGTATGATCATAGCCCTTTTGATGACCTAACCAATACTAACTTGTTTAATACTAATGCCATTTGTAACATTCAACTAGTTATTCACCATAATCCACTTCATTTATATTATCCTCAACTAATAGACTGGGATCCACAAAAATCAAAAGTGATGGATGATGAGTTTCTGAATGATGAGGCCTTCTATGATTTTTTAAGCCTTAGGGATAATGTTATGTAGGGAGACCAAAAATAAGGGTTCTCAATCAAGTTGTATCCTAAAGCCTATTTTGTGAAATGGGTGAACACTCTTAGATATAAGAAATTAAATAAAACATTGGGGTCCTAAAGTAAAAACCTCTTTGAGGCACTTTTATACCTAGGAAATAGTAAAGAGAAAGGCTAGACTTGTGGTGAAAAAGTGTTTTATGTATCATTAGATAGTGGTGTTTAACTTTCATCAAACATAACTCAAGAAACCACCAATGATGAACTTGCCTATGGGTCTAAGTTTAGTATTAAATAATAATAGGCTTTTGATTGAATCATCCAAGAGTTTCTAATAGTATTTGTCACATGGACATCCCTCCCATTGGAGGATTTTGATTCATCATGCTTCAAAGAAATTGAAGAGCCAACCCTAATAAAGGACTCTATCATTATAGACCAATTTAAATATTTTCCAACCATTTTTGAAGATGGTTCAACTCTTATTATAGAGGATAATATAGAATTTAACATTGGGACTCTAAATGACTTGCAATGGATCAAATCATGTGTGTCCCTCATTGAGGAGGAATGTGAAGTCTTTACAGCCCTTTTAAGGTAATTTGTTGGCATATTTACATGGGCCTATTTAGAATGATTGGATTGGACTTCACGTTGGTTTTACACCACCTTATACTACATCTTGATGTCAAACATATAAAAAAATGTGAAAGATGCATCTTCACATTATTGTGTTACTAAAGAAAGAGTCAAAAAAGCTCTTGGAATAAAGATGTATTCGATTGATGAACTACTCTAAGTGGATATCTAATACTGTACCAATGAAAATAAATCTAGAAGGAATTAGAATAGGCATTGAATTTAGAGACATAAAAAATGGCTACCCAAGGATGAATTTCCTCTACCAAACATTGACCTGATTGTCAACTCCATGAAAAGTTATGAAATGCTTTCACTGATGGATTGATTCTCAGGCTACAACCAGATTTTAATCACACTAGACTAAAAACATAGAAAAATGTTCACCACTCTGTGGGCAACATTTTATTATAAAGTTATTCCATTTGGTATCGAAAATGTTGGGGCCACTTATGAAAGAACAATGACCATCATCTTACATGATACGATGCATGCCATTGTTGAAGATTATGCTGAAAACATACTCAAGAAATCCAAGACTAGGGTCGATCATCCAACAACACTAAGAAGATTAATCCTAAGAAATGTGTTTTTGGAGTTACCTTAGGTAAATTTATTTTCTTCATTATTTATCTCTGAGGCATTAAATTTGATCTAGCTAAAGTATAATCCATAAATTAGATGCCACCAATGACTAATTTAAAGTAACTCTATAGTTTACAAAGCAAGATTAAATCCATTAGATGCTTCATATCTCAGTTGGCTGACAAGTGACATCATTTTACACATTTCATAAAGAAAGGAGTGACAACTAATTGGGTTGAAAAATTCCAAAAATATTTCTAACAGCTAAAAGACTAGTTAACAAATCCACCTATTTTATTACCTCCCATGCTAGTAAAGTCATTTCTATTATAACTATCAACTAAAGATAAAGCCCTGGGGCCATTTCTATCTCAACAATGATGATAATAAAAATGATCATTCCATGTATTATATAAGTTGTACACTAGTCACGTATGATCATAATTACATACCCATTGAAAAACATGCCTGGATATGGTCTTTGCAGCTTAAAAACTATGATATTACATGTTAAGCCATAAGACCATGGCCATTTCAAAAGTAGATCCACTCAAGTATCTACTATCTAAAATAGATATAGAAATCCACATGGACAAATAGATCATTTTTCTAAGTGATTTTTAGATAGATTATGTCAACCAAAAATTCATCAAGGGGTAATTTATTACATATCAACTTTGTTGAATCACCCCTTGTAGATACAGAGATTTTAACATTATAATTCATAGATTAATCCATTATGAACATCATTGAAAACCCTATTGAGGAAAAGCACCAAAATTTGTATTGTGATGGGTCATTCATAGCACATGGATCGGGGGTAGACCTTTTGTTCATTACACTATAGGGGGATCTATTCCCTAAGTCATTTAGGATCATCTTTCCTTATACTAATAACATGGTCAGATATGAAGCAATTGTTACAAGGTTTTGACAAGTGGTATGATGGAACATATAACATATAAAGGTTTATGGTGATTCCTAATTAATCATCAATGAGGTACAGATAATTTTTAGACCAAGGATAATAAGATGGTACCATATAATGCTATGGTCGACACTCTCAAGAAAGAAATTATTGACATCTAGTTTGAACATATACTAAGAGATAATAATAGAATATTATATTCCATGGATACCATTGAATCATTAATTAATCATATATATATGGCCAAAGAATACTAATTTCTCATTGAAAAACTCATAGCACGAGCTCATGAAATTTTAACCATCACAATGATCTTTGATATTGTTGATCGTAGATCTATATTGTACTCTGACCTTCATGCCTATCTTCATGATCAAATAATGCCACCAAACCTACCCCAAAAATAATTCAAAGCCTTTATCCACCATGTTACTCATTATAACTTACTTAAATTAACCCTTTATCACTATAATTTTGATGGAACTATACTTGTTTATTTAACTTCAGTAGAATCTAAATTAGTGTTATGGTAAGTTTATGAAGGAGTATGTGGATCCCATACTAGTAGGGATGTCCTATCTAAAAATCTCTTACATATTGGTTACTATATGCCAATGATGGATGCAAATGTAGTTTCATTTATGAAAAGGTGCAATAAATATCAATGGTATGCAAATCTATTTCATACCCTAACTAAAAATCTAAAACCAATTCTTACATCATGGCCATTTTCAACATAAGGTCTCTATCTCATTGGGAAGATAAACCTCACCTCATCCAATGGCCAAAAACATATCCTTACCACCACATAATATTTCACTAAGTGGGTTGAAGTTATACCCCTCACTTATGTGATTAGAAAGCAAATTTACAAATTCATATTCAACCATCTTATTTACATTATGGTATCCCCTCTAACATTATATATGATAATGGTAGATCATTCAAGAATAAGGATGTCAAATTTCTATGTTCCAAATATAAAATTACTCAACATTTTGCAATAGCATATCACCCTCAAGGTAATATTCAAGAAGAAGCATCTAACAAAATCATTGTCAACATTATCAAAAATGTTATCAATGATGTTGGATATGATTGGAACCTCCAAATATTTTCACCCTCTCAAAATATTGTACCAATCACCATACTCCAACATGAGCTATTATATATTCGACCTCATTGAGGTCAAGTTACCTTCCTTGCTCATTTATTTGAAGCATGTCCTGGATGGTGAATACTATTAAGTATCTCTCCTTCAATAGATTGAGTTATTTTATGAGAAATTCATGGACATAATTAACAATTTTCAAGCATAATAGAACCAACTTCATGGACACTACAATTGGTGCATCAAATTGTAGTCATATAAAATGTAAAAATTGGTAACTTGAGAATTACTAATGAAATCTAACCCATAAATACCTCTTGATTTATCTCATGACCCTTATAGGCTTGTTTTCAATGATTCTCAATCATTCATAGCCTTTCAAACCTGATCCTAGTTAAGCCAAGACCTTATTTTCATGACCAATCCATCCCCCAGGTGCCATCTACCTAGGACAATAACACCCAACTAGGATAGGAACATTAGTGCCACTATTGTCTACTTTTTTAGTATTGTCCAAGTTCATTTCTAGTACCAATGGTTAATTTCCTATAATTTCCCATCCTTATCCTTGTCAGCTTAACATTAGAAAATTCAATCCATGATCAATAGATCCCTATTAAATACCATTCAAATATCATTTGGAAAGGGTTGGAAAATATTATCAAGCAAGAAAGAATACAAGTGAAACCACTCAGGTAATCTTCCCTATTCTTTGCATACATCCATCCAGTATAGTCCTAAGCACATCTAAATCTTTGCACAAGTCCCTAGTCATCTCAAGCACACGTAGTTTATTATTTACTTATATTCTCATATCACAATTATACCAAGCACTTTCAAAGGGAGAGCTACATATGGCTTGATCCCTATTCAAAGTATTGGTATGTAGGTAGCACACCCACACATGGGGTATGAATCATGTCCAGTGCATCTTAAACACACTAACCCCTTTTCTCTATTTTCCCAATTTTTGTTTAATTACATTGAAGGCTTATAAATAAATAAAATTATCTCTATAAGGAGCACTATTGACTTTGAATCTTACAAAATTCAAAGATAGTGTCATACAGACCTATTGAATAAAACCCAGAAAGCTTAGACTCTCAAGACAATAGTGCCAGACAAGGACTATAGCACTAGTGCCACTACTATCCAATTTTGGTGATCTTATCCAATCATAAAATGAAATATAGAATCTTGTTTATGATAGTGTCCCAGGCCTACATAATGAATATCAAACCATGTCTTAGTCAAATCAACACAGTTTAAGCTAAGTTATATTTCTCTCTATTCACTTACTATTTTTAGAAAATGTAAACAACAATCAGGATTAAAAAATCTATAAGTTAATTATGGAATAAATATTTATTGATTTGAATTCTCAAACCATTAAACTAAATTAGTAATAAAACAACAATATTCCCAAAATTGTTAAAACATTTGCTGAACCTGACTTAATTTGTTTGTGCACAAAAACCCTAAAAACCTTAGGGTAAAATTCCTACTAATTTTTTCCTATACATTTTTGAACATTTACTTGAATATTTAAATAAAAAATTCATTTAAAATTTCAAACTTTAGTAGTAAATTTTAAAATAATTTTTTTTCAAACCCTAGTTGCATCAATTATCTCCCAATAATTTTTAGTAATTTTCCAATCATTTTTTGAATTTTTAGTTGCATATTAAATTCATAAAATCACTTCAAATTTAAAAAATTCATATTAATTTAAAAAATATATATTTTCCTCAAAACCCTAATTGAATCTACTAGGTTTCACTAACTCAAACACTTTCCTATAAATTTATGAATTTTTACTTGCATACTTAACTTATAAATTCAATTTCAATTTCAAAAATTCATAGTATTTAACAAAATTATTATGGTCAAAATCCTAATTGCATATACCATCTCCTATTTTTCATCTTGAGGTATCACCTTACATCTTTGGGATATTTATATTCTTTTTATGCATGTTTTAGTTCCTTATTTAGATTATTTCAGTTTAATATTGTTTACTATTATCCAAGTTTTTTACCTTATACCACCTAAGTTCCTTGCATCTCTTACTTCAAGATGAAGCACAAGACTTAGTGGAAACCCTCTTGAATTCACCCATATACCTTCAACTTGACCATATACCATGGATAGATGACAAACTCATGTTCCTATAATAGATTCTACACATCTAGATTATACCAATTTCAATGAGGATAATCTCCATAAAGAGCAATATGAAAATAACAATGATGATAAAAATATTTATGTTCATGCTCCACCACATTATACTCTTGATCGAATTCCACCCATTATTAATAATGAAGTTATCATCAACAAATATTTGATCCTACAGAGCTTTTGAGAAAGTCTTGGTGACCAGCCCCAAGATCTTACTCTTATTTTACAATCTATCATGAAATTAAAAAAGGCTAAACATGTTGAATCTTATCAAACCATGGAACCAATATTTGAAAATGACACTATAGGGAAATCTATGTGTCAACGACCCCCTATATCAACCCAACCTTCTTCTATGTAACCAGCTATAAATAATACATATTTGTCTTTTGATGTGGTAGCCCCCTTATGCAAGAGATAAGATATATTCAATCCAATTTGCTACATCTTGAGTAATGTGCCACTAGACCTATGTAGGATTTTGATTCTTTTTCTCTTTTACATACCCTAACCATAAGGTTTTTTTTAACCTAAGCTTACTCTATATGATGGAAAGAGTGATCTAGAGACAAATTTGAGATCTTTTCACATAGCATGCTTGGACTATGTACCAAATGACTAGCTACTTACTAATCTATTTCCATGGAGCCTAGAGGATTATGCTTTAAAATGGTTCTATAGTCTACCTAGTCAATTGATCAATGCATTCAATCCTTTAGCTGACATGTTCCTAGTACAATTTAGTATCAACATTGGTGACAAGGTTTCATATGATCAAGTTACATAATAGAAACAAAGGTCAAATGAGCATCTTACAGATTATGTTCTTTGATATAAGACTATCTTGGCCAAGATGACTATCCCCATGGCTGATCAATATTTATAAGATCTCTTTAAATAGAGTCTTCTACTAGCTTTACATGAATCAATTATGTTCAAAAGATTCTCTTCCTTCACTGAATTGTGTCACACACTAAAGGAAAGAGAAGTCACGTTAATTTCAATGGGTAAACTCAAGTATGCAAGTATCTCAGACATAAATAACAAGATTAACAACAAAGTCCCATAAAAATTAAAGGTCAATAATAACAAGATTCATATCAACCTATAATTAATGTAGATTTAGAGCCCCATCAGCAAATGGTTTTATCAAAATATCCTTAGTGTACATTTACCAATCTACCAGTTTCTCCAACTAGAGTTTTACATTAGTTACTGGAATGAAAATTCATTGAGAAGTTGACCCAACAAAGCCTCTTCCATAGGGACATGATCAACATGTATTTTATGAGTTGCATAGGGCACCAGAGCATATAACAAATAGATGCATTAGTTTGAGGCACAAGATACATGACCTAATAGATTAAAATGCTATTGATATTAGCACTTCAATTGATCCTCCACCAACAAATCAAACACATGATAAAGCATTGAAAATATTCTAAGATCTATTTCCACAAAAGGCAAGGGATCAATCCAGGTTCTGCCATGCATATCCCCCACTAGATACATGTAGGAAACCTTGAGTTGAGACACATTGTTTGACTAACATGATTAGTGTATATAATTCTAGAGTTATAGCTAGATCTTTCATCTCTTTCTTAGAGTAGGAGATAATTAAGGATGATATATACTACCACACAATTTTTATTAGATCTCACATTCATAAACATCTTATTCATATTATTCTCATAGACAATAGATTTAGTGTAAACATGTGCACTATGAAATTATTGTAGCATTTAGGATATTTAGAATAGGATATCACTCTGATAGACATAGTTATTGGTGGTTTCAATGGGAATATATAGATTTCATTAGGAAAGTAATTCTTTTATAGGTTGGTCCTACACATCTAACCACACCATTCACTATAGTTCTCAGTGTAAGATTTTATGATATAATCCATGTATTTAAAAAATCAAAATAGTACCTTCTCCAGTTCATATATGCATGAAATTTATTAATGCTAATTAGGTTATTATAGTTAGAGGAGTTACATATGAGTTACCACTCCCCACTTCAGAGCCATTATCTACTTTTTAGTTACCAATTTTAGTTTTACCACTAGTTTTAATTTTTCCACCATTTTCAATTTATCCTCTAATTATAGTTCCTACTCTAGTTCAGATCCATACATAGTTGAGGTATCCACGACTAGTATAGATGATTCATAAACCTACACTGCTTCACAATTCTAGATAGCTTCCAACTATAGTATTCATACCAAGGGTAGTTTCATTGAGATCTCATACATCTATACATAGAGCACATGTTCAGAGAGCTTCTCCCACTTCTAGATGGGTCCCTAAGATCCGTACAATTGAAAGAACTTCTCAAAGCTATAGAAGGACCCCATAATTAGTTTTTACTTTAGATATTTTAGATCATCTACAACATATACAAATTTTAGATCCATAGTCTTAGCATTTTCATCATGATTCATGATCATGCATGATTCCACTCCTTGATAGAAGACACCATGATAGGGAGTCTCACATGAGACTCATCAATTAGTATCACTTTCACTCAATATTAATTATACATATTTTCTTATGTTTGATTGTACATAGATCAAATAATTCCAAAATACACAAATAATATACATTTTAAAAAATCCAAAAAACTTTCAAATATGTCAAAAACAACAAAAACATTTTGATTGTATGCATCATCCATGTTTTAAATTTCTACTACTATGATATAACTTACATTCGTTGTTCCATGCTAGTGTATGTTAATTTATCTAGATTACCATGCTTCACTTGAACTTCATTGACTGTGTGTAGTGAAATCTAGCTACTTTATTGCTTCATTCTACTCGTTGAGGGGACATTCATACTACATTCAAGACACACATTGATATACATACCCATTGGAGGAATATTCTACATGAATACACCATCCAGGTTATGTCATTCCTACACTCCACACTCTAAGTTATCATGTTGATGCACATTATCTACTATCTTACAAAAATTACCTTATCGATATATCATTAGCATATAGCACTTGTGTATTTCTTAGCATATACCTATTCTTTTACTAAACATTTCTTGCATACTTTCCCTCTTGATTTGATTAAGTTAGATGTGATTATATCTTTTAGTCTTTAATTTGTTTTATCTTCTTACTTAGCTTATCTTGATGTGGTTATATTATTAGTTCGTACTTGTCTCGTGTATGTTCTTTATTACATTTTTTAATGTACTTTGTTTCTATTCATGTGTGTGCCTTAAGACATTTTCCAATGTCCTTCACCTATACTCATCTATGTGATTGTGGCTTTCATGCCAATTTACGTGTTTCAACTATATGTGTATATGGCATTTGAACATGCCTTGTATGCTTGCTTTCCAGTTTGAGTGACATGTGCTGATGTTTCTTGTTTACATGGCCCCTTAGCCAACCTTGTAAGCTTCTTAATTATTCCATTATGTGCTTGTTGCTTGATTTCTTCTTGATTATTGTAATTACATGATCCATATAATGAATTTTCCTATTTTTTTAGATGCCATGATGGATATCATGCTCCATCCCTCCAACTAAAAACTAAAAAACTAATAACTAACATTTAGAGTTTTAATTTAATTATAATTCATTGCTCATGTTATTACATTGTTATATACACAGGCATACCCTTGTTGATCTAACAATATCTTAATTAAAACCATGTTGTATCTTGAGATATCTCATTGATTATAATTGCTATATCATGTATATTTTCCAGCTTAACAAACTTACATGAGCCTCATAAGATTATTTTCATTCATTCTTAGTCATTTGTAGCCTTCTAAACTTGATCCTAGCTAAGCCAAGACACTCTGTTCATGACCAATCCATCTCCCTAGGTCCTCTTTACCCAAGATAATAGCATCTAATTAGGATAAAAGCACCAGTGGCAATATTTTTTACTTTTAACACTATTGTCCAAGATCATTTTTGGCCCCAATGGTCAATTCTTTCTAGTTTCCCATCCATATATTTATTGGTCTAACGTGAGAAAATTCAATCCATGACCAATAGATCCCTATAAAATCCCATTCAAAGATCATTTGGAAAGGGTTGGTAAATATTATGATTCAAGCAAGAATATAAGTGAAACTAATTAGGCAATCTTCCTTATTCATTATATACAACCATCTAGTTTAGTCCTAAGCACATCTAAATATCCACATAGTCCTTAGTCATCTCAAGCACACCAAGTTTAACATTTAATTGCATTCTCATATCATAATTGTACTAAGCACATTCAAAGGGAGAAATATATATGGATTAATTAATCTTTGGAGTATTTGTATTTAGGTACCATGCCCACACATAGGGTGTGAAACATGTACAATTCATCTTACACACACTAACCCTTTTTCCCTATATGTCAAATTTTTGTTCAAGTACATTAAAGGCTTATAAATAAATAAAATTAGCTCTATAAGGAGCACTATTGGTAGTGAAGATTTGTAAATTTAGAGATAATGTCACATAGACCTAATGAAGAGAACCCAAAAAGATCAAACTCTCAAGATAATAACATCAAATAGTTTAAGTACATTGAAGGCTTATAAATAAAGAAAATTAGCTCTATAGGGAGCACTATTGGTAGTGAATCTTTGTAAATTAAGAGATAGTGTCACATAGACCTAATGAAGAGAACCTAAAAATCTCAAACTCTCAAGATAATAACATCGAATAAGGACTATAGTGCCGGTACCACTACTATCTACTTTCTATGCTCCTATCGAATCAGAAAGTGAAATCTAGAATCCTATTTGTGATAGTGTCCAAGGTTTGCACCGTGAATACCAAACCATGTCTTAGTCAGATCAACATATTTTAAGCTAAGTTACATTTCTCTATATTCACTTGCTATTTTTAGAAAGTCTAGACAATAATCAAAATTAAAAAAATAGTTGGTTTATTATGGCATAATTGTTTATTGATTTTACTACTTATACCCTTTAACTAAATTAGGAATAAAACCCTATAATTCCCAAAATTGTGAAATCATAAACACAAATAATTTGAGATTGGCGATCTTGTTTTTAAAGAAAACTAATAGAATACCATGGTTGAGAAGAAACAAAAAAATAAGTTCAAACCTAATTAGATAGGCTCTTTCATCATTATTGTAAATTATGGCACTAGAGCATACACATTTGCTACATAAGATGGGGATGAACTTGATGAGTTGATGAACATTATAAACCTCAAGAATTACTTCATTTGAGAAACTTGATGTATTATCTATAAGGCCCATTTTAGTTGTATCATAATATCAACTTTATTCTTTACCATACCATTCTACCATACCTTTTCCATCAACCAAATTATTTTTCAACCTCCTTACCTTATCTTGTGACCTTGGTTTCATTCCATTAGTTCCACAGATGCTTTCAACAAGAAGATTTAGATCAAGTTATAGTAGTTATTTTAGAATTATAGAAAGAGGTCATATTTTAGAGATATATGATAGTGGTTCGATAGTTGTATCCTTTATTTCTCATTTCATTTTATACCAAGTGTGTCTGATTATAATTGCCTTTGGGAAAATTAGTGTCTCACCATTATGCTACTAATTATAACCACCTATGGTAAAATTATTATCATTGACCTATGTCATTATTTCTTAATTATAACTGCCTATTTGTAAATTAAGGGAAACAATATTTTATCATTCCTTGAAGTGCCACATTGCCATGCCTATGCCATATGCCATGTCTATTTTGTTTAAATTAGATACTGCACTAGTCTGATTCCTCCACTGTAAGGTAGAACTACAATGACTTGAAGTCCCATCTTGGGACTATGTAAGTAGCATTTGATTCATATTGAGCTCAGCTTAGTTACCCTTTTTCCATGCTCTCTTGATTTTACTAGCATTATAAGTTTGAATTCTCTCACCATTTTACAAGCTTAGACTATTTCATTTCTCATCATTCTCCATCGAGTTGAGATACATTTTTTTTTCAAAAGCATTAGAAATATATTTTAGAAAATACAAAAACATTGATCACTTATTCTCCTTAAGGATTCTAGGAACTCTCTCTAAATCACAAACAACCACTTGTCATTTAGTTTCCCCATCCTTAATGGACTTGCATCTCATGCTTTAATCATTTTATGATCTCATCCCCTTATTCTTATATAATACAATTAAGTTTTATTTTAATCATTATTTTCTTCTATCCCATATCTTAGTAGAACTATATTTAACCTAAAGTTTTTGTTGGGTATCATGTTCATAGAACTATGTAGGCAGTGTCAACTTTCCTAGTGCATCTAGAGCTAGTTAATCCACACCCTTCATTTTCTTCTATTCCCTTATTTTTGTGTGTTTGTTTGGTTATCCCTTATCATCTAGGGGTGATGAACATTATCTTATTTTTTAGTCTTGTTTATACTAAAATTTTGATTAACCATTATTTGTTTGTTATTTTGATTTATTTTGTTCTATTTGTGTGTTTGATTTCCTATTGTTCCTTTATTCAATCTAGGTGCATTCATTAGGTGATTCCTTGCACATTATACTTGAATCCATCCATACTCATATGTTAGCATTTTCATCATGGTTTTTATCATTGGTGCATTATTTTTAATTCAATATTGGATTATGTGTCAATCGATATGCATATTTCATCCAAGTTATCATGATGTTTTGTCATGATGCCTACCATCATGTACTATAGTAAAAATCAAATCCTTGAGTCTACACAATAATAAAATAATGATATATCTCAAAATAACTATCACCATTTTCACTCTAATCCAATCATATCCTAAACAAAGTAATTAAACAATGAAAGAATTTTCTTCCTTGATAATTTGAATGAGCATTTCCCTACTCATAGGATGACCCAATTCATCTTTCTCCTCTGTACCAATTTCCCATAATATTTTCCATAATCGGGATATCAATGATTCTAACTACCTTTGGGTAAATCATTGTATACCATCCCACTTGCATTACAAATGATTCTAATAAAATTTGGGTAAATCATTGCGTTTCCATCCATTTTAAGGTTAATTATTATAACCACCTTTGGGAAAATCATTCTATTTTTTCTACCCAACTAGGGCATTATGATAATGCTTATAACCACCTTTGGGAAAACCATTATCTTTATCCATCCAACTATGGTATCTTTTTATCTTGCCAATGGTTTTAATATCTTTTGGGAAAATCATTGTTTTCCCTTTTCTATTTATTATAAATTCCTTTGGGAAAATCATTGTCTTCTTACCCTAAGCCTTTTTAAATTATTATAACCACCTTTAGGAAAATCATTACCTTTTTTCTTCCACCCATGTTGATGATTATAGCTACATGTGACAAATCATCCTAGTTATCTACCTTAATTGGGGTAGCTCCATATGCCACTAATTATAACTTCATATGGGAAAATTATTATTTTTTAACACATTTCATCTTTGAGTCCCATTTTTTTTCCATTCGAGGGACCTATTGAAGACCCCTTTAACAACCACTCCCTCAAGAGGTAACCTAAAATTCATCCATTTCCATTGAATTCCTAAGAATATAGGACCTTTTCATTATTTGAGAAGATATTATTGTACTTAAAACTTGAAATGCCTTCCCAAACATGGGAAAACTATAGACACCTAAAACTAGCCACCAATGGCCTTCAACTAGACTTTAGATCTATTCCTACCAACCATTAAAAATTAAGCCAAGGAATCACTGAATCACCCAAATTTTCTTGTGCATCATTCATCAAAACTCAAAATCTCATTGAGACATCTCTAATTAGGGTATCTTATCATATGCAATAGTAACCTCTCACAGATTCATCCCTAAGCATCTTACAACATCATAACATGATATTTGGCCTATATACCTATTAAATGGGGCACTTGAACAAATCAAATCAAATCTTGAAAAGAGCTAAATGGCTAATCATAATTAATTAATAGGATAAACCAAATTAAATGCCTACTTGAATTATCCATGTGAAAATAATGAATTACTAAAAAAGGAAGTTAAAAATATGAAATATCTTAGTTTTTCATTATTACCTTTTTGAAAGTTATCAAGCCTTTGGAAAATATCTCAAAATCTCTTTTTGGATACCCATGCCTATTCATTACAAATTATGAGCTATTTATACATTTTAACTCTAATAGGGTTATGTTGACTCACTTAGGATAGGTTTGAACCCACTCTATGTTTAAACTGCACTTTAACTCACCTTGAGTCGGGGTTAGTTCCTAAGATTATAAATACAATCAATTGCCTATTGAAAAGAGAGTTTGTAAATTATAGAGTTATAGTACATGTTTTGTAGCATGATCTATACCCATAATGTCATAATGCCAAAATATTAATCCAAGCCATATCAAGCAAACATAAGCAATACCAAGCCAACCGTGTTGCCAAGGAGAGAATGGGAAAAGAATACTCCATTGTCAAAGACTCTTTGAACACAAAATAAGTAAGCCACACAATGAATCATTTGAAGCAATCAATAAAGGCAATATATTGTTGTTTTTTTGCATTCTAGTTGTGTTTTCAAATGTATTTTACTCATTAAGCTCCCCCTTAGATCGAGGCTTTGAGATTGTAACATGTTAGTGTGTTGATTTCATTATTTTATGGACTAACATTTTATTTAACATCCTCTCTATTGTCAAATTCCTATGATCGAAAGCACTAGATTAGATTTGGCTTTACTTGTTACTATTAAAGAGAATATTAAAACATAGGGATTAGTTAGTGTTATCACATGATTTTGTTTGATTTAAGGCTTTATAACCCTCCCTAGTATTATTGTTTTGATTAAAAAATCCCCTAATTAGTTCTAGTAGATTCAGACATTGGTCATGTTCTTGATAATCTAATTTATCCCCAATCAAAAGTGTAGTAAGATATATCTTCTCCAAGCTAGGATTGATTTATAGATCTCATGCATTTATGATTGCATACATATACCAATATGGCAAAGTATAAATCATGGAAATATAGAACACATTTCAAGAATAGAATATGTATTTCCTTCACTTTATAAAAAATACTTCAATTCACTAAATTATATGTCATATTTTTATCAATTGAACAAAATATGTATTCCGTCTTTCTGCTATTAATAGAATATGTATGCCATATTTATATCAACATAACACAATAGAAATTCCCTATTTATAAATTCAACACAATATTTATGCCTTGGTTTTCTCAAATTAATACCCATATCCTCTTTCTCAGTTCAACATAGTCTTCATTCCCTCTTTCTCAATTCAACAAAATATTAATGCTCTCTTCAAAATTATTAGAAAAATGAAGAAAATATATTATCAATGTAAAATTTAATACCCATTAATATAATATTGTTTGTAGCTTAATATTTAACTTTAGAAAAGATGACCTTAAGTCAAACAATAAAGATAGGTTAAAGATGGCCACAAAGTGAAATTTATGTAAAAATCAAAATCACCCAATAAAGACATACTAATCCATAAATAAATTCAAATAGATGTTATCAATTAAGTCACTCAAATAATTAACCATAGAAACATCCATACAATAATGTATAAATTCATACTAAAGTTGGCACATAAGGCATAACAACATAGGCTATGAAATCCAATTTAAAAATTAATTATAACATTTGCACTATAGATATCCTATTTTATCTTATAGCGTCTACATTATATATCCCATAATTAATTATTAAATCCTTTCTAAAGCATTAGATAACTATAGTATGTATAAAGACACTCTATCATTAATCTATAAAGATGTTTTTGATATTGGTAAGCTATAAATAAGGGTGAAGATCCCTATTAAAAAATACCCAAGGGTAGAAAAATAGGCCAGATGCCACATACAATAAAATAACAATAGATAAAAAAAACTAGAAAGAAAGCATGAAAAGACCCAATACCAAAAACAACAATAAAAACCAACACTATTTGAGTAGAGAATTTCAATCCTCCATGAGGAAACCCAAGAGTTTCTCCTTACTAGAAGACTTTCCCTCCTCCATCTTCTCACCCTAGTCATCCTGTAGGACAACCAATGAAGTAGTAGCTTGATGAATCAATTTAGATCACATGGTAGAAAACACCTTCATTTTATTCTCCAAAAAGAATAAACCACACTTTACATCATCGAATTCCTTCTTAAACTAAATACAATTTTCATAATTCCTATCACTGGTAACTTCTTTCTTCGGGGTTTCCAACATATTGGTGTCCTCCTCTTTAGTTTCATAAAAGGAGTTATTAAGATCCTAAAATAATTTTATGCCCTCATGTTCCATAAGTTTATCAAGAGTCAATTTAACCTCCATTATCTCCACCTCATCCTCTAGTTTAGAGCCTGAATAATAGTCTACAATCTTCTACATTAGGGTTTTGCTTGCAGCCAATCTACAAGACCTTTGAGTGATCAACCTCATTGTAGTATTCCCATAGAGTTCTTTACCCTTATCCTTCTCAATATAATCATATCCTTGCTCCTAAATCTTGGTGTGTTCTTTATCCACAACTAGCTTTGTCAACTTCTCAACACTAGAATAATTCTTGGCTTTTTTATTTCTCAACTTCCTAGTTATAGAGTGTTCAACAACATTTCCTTTTCTCTTTTTATCACTTGAATAGTAATGGTTGTTCTTCAAATCAAGCAAACCCTTAGTTTTCACCTTTTTTTACTAGCTAGGGGACCTAGTTGCACCACCCAAAGGGACAAAAATAGAGGGGCCCTATGGAGAAGAGTTTTTTTTTAAAGAATCAAAAGGGGTCTTAGAGCCTTTCTTATTATGTAGGTGGGGACCAAGACTATAAAAAACTAGAGGTTTAAGGATATGGGAAGCCCCAAAAGGGCCTCAGAATATTTCAAAAAAGGGATAAAAATCTTACTTTTAATAGGGATACCAAACTTAATGTTAAAGGCAATGTTATCATCTAACTCATTTTCATTAGCTTCATCAACCAGGTAGGATTTTATGGGCTTAGGAGGATAGAGGGCCAAGTGGAAATGGCAAAGATAAAAAATTAGGCCTTGATGGAGTAGGACAATAATAACAAGGTTACTTTTATACACATTCTTAACAATCTTGACTGAAGACTCTAGAGATGACAAGCGACAGAACATGAAATTAAAAAGCACCTTATGATGGAAATGATTTAGTAAAAAAAATGATAATGGTAATATCATTTGAACATGACATCCAAGGTGATGTATTTCATTATAAGATAGCAAAATTTATCCCAGGGGTTGATGAGGTTCTCCCTATCAAATCCACCCTATAGGCAAACTAAAAATTTGCCCTCTCTTCAGAATCTCTTCATGTCATTAGGGTCTTAAACTTTAGTCTATTTCTTTAGCCTTTTACCTTCACATCTCAAACCTATAGTCTTAGCTATAGTTTCTTCACTCAATTCAAACTGAATTCCATGAAAACAGACCTTATGATCCTCATATGAAGATATAAAAAACTATATTGATAGTATTTAATCAAAGTAATTAAGGTATTCTAGGAGTGAAGTGATGCCACCCTCATAAAAAATACTCCATAGCATGGTCTTAGCCTTAAATTTTGTATAGGATAATGGTTTAGTTTGGACTTTGTCTACACCCATAGTTAAATTCTTCACAACTTTTAGGAAATTATCACATAGAGAAAACCCTAAAACCTAGAGATAATGTAGCTTTATAGATAATTATCTAGAAACGATGATCTAGATATCATATTTAAACCAAATCTTGAGGCTACTCGAACACCCTAGCTTTTCCTTCCAATCACTCTCTGATCAAATAATAATTATAGGCATAATAAATCTTATACAAACTATCAATTAGGAAATTCACAATTGGGTTTTGAAATGGGCTTGTGGGCTAGCTAAGCCACTAACATATGATTTTGTTCCTAATGTGGAAATTCCCATCTCTTAATGGGTAATCATATATCATCTTATCAATAATGATTACAACCTTTTTTTAGCCCTTTTGATGGAAAATGTTAATCATGAATCCACTCATTAGAATATATATGAAAACATATTATAAACAATCTCTCTTTAAAAGGATCAGTAGGCCAGATAAGGTTGGCTATTTGGAGGAAATATCTAACACATAAAGGTAGATTATTAAGATTCCTCTAGTACCTTAAAGGGAAGAGGTTGATTCACATATTAGCCATAACATCCACCACTTGGTTTCTCTCCCTATATATATGCTTGACCTAAAATCCCTTAAAGCTAAAAAGGAGGTTATTTATGTCTCAAATGATATTAGAAATCTTCCAACCTACCATAGCTTTCTCTTTACCAACATCAATGATAATCTTGAAATCCTCTTCAATTAAGAGGTTTTTAATGCCTATAGTAAGGGTCACCTTAAGACCCAAGAAGAGGGCCATAACCTTAGAAAAATAATTGAAATTATCCCCCAACATTCTAGTATAGGTAACCACAAGATCCACTTTATCATATATCAAGACTCCACCCCCACTAGTTTGACCCGGGTTACCTTTGGCAACCTCATGAAAATTTAACTTCGTCTAACTATCAGCTAGGGGAGCCCACTTGGTATTTGCATGAGAAATCCTCTTAGAGTTATCAATTATGTAGATATGAGATAGGACACTCCATCCATTAATAATACTCGCTTCAAACTTATTGGGAAGAAAATTAGTAGCTTACAAAGTGTTGTTATAGATATTTTTCTATAACAGTTTAGAAAACATATAGAAGACCTCCTTAGAAGAGTTTGATTTATTTCTAAATATCTTGTTGTTTCATTCCTTCTAGAGTCTACAAAATAGGATTAAGGGGATTTGACCCATATATATTTTCATATAAGATGAACAAAGGGGGTTAAATATCACCTCATGACAATAGAGAGATCAAGATTCATGCTCTAGGAGACTCCAAGATTTTGCATAGAAAATCTCCAAACCTCTAAAGAGAACTCATAGTGTAGCAAAAGGTGGTAAACTAATTCTTCCTCTTTCATATAGAGTACATAAGAGTTAGGGATTTAGAAGCCTCTAATTTAAATATTATCCATATTAATGATACTTTTATGTATAACAAGCCACTAGAAATGATTGATTTTGGGAATAAGTTTGTTATTCCAAACCCTTCTCTAAAATTTAGAGTCCTCATTAGACTTTAGGAACATATTATAAGTCGATTTGATTGTAAAACATCTATTTTTTTCCTTTTCCCATAGTAATTTGTCCTTTGAGGGGAATATGGGAATATTGCATCCTCGTGGAGAGAGATTCAACTCTTCAACAATCAAAACAAGGTCATTTTGATCCTGATAGCAATCTGATAGCTATTTCCAAATATCATTTCTAGGAAGAATATAATTAGTAGCCAACCTCCCAAAGTATGTAATGGCCATGTCAGTAAGTCTTTAGAGGTTTTAGGTCTTATAGAGAGGGGTGTCCTTTATCCATCTATCTTCCAAAAAATTTGATCGATCTACCATCCCCCAGCTTCCACTTAATACCCTGCATTAGTAAGCTTCTTCTTTTTAACACATTATTCCAAATCAACAAACCTCTAGGGATACTAATGGTGTGAAGGAAATCATCAAGGTTATTATTATAGAGGTAGTTGCCCTCATAATATTACCCTAGTCCTTGTTTTTACTCAAGAATATCCACCCAATCTTAGCCAGGAGGGCTTTGTTGATAAGGTGAATTTTTATAATCTTAAGATCTCCTTGTAGTTTAGGTTTATAGAATTTATCCCAACTGACTAGGGAAATCCTTTTTTCTCTTCCACCCCAGTCCATAGGAAATTCCTTTGAATTATATAAAACTTCTCCATAATATATTTGGTGATTTTGAAGATGGAAAGTAAATAAATAGGAATTCCTTGTAGGGAAGTCTTTAGAAGTTGGTATTCTCTAGCTTGAATCAATAAATTTCCTTTCCACCAAGCTAACTTCCTCTAAATTCTTCCAAGAATAGAGTTTCGATATATTGGAGTAACATATTTAATAGTTAAATGAAGGCTAGGGTAAGTACTTGGGAGCTTGCCACTTGAATAGCCAAGAATCCCCATTATTTTTTGTTGAAGGTCTATGGAAGTGTTGAAAAAGTAGACCAAGTTCCTGTCATAGTTGATACATTGGAAATATGTATCCACATATTCATAGAGCACTTTCTTCCATTTCCTATATTCCACCACTAAGGCATCCCCAAAAAGGATAATGCCATCCACAAACTATTGAATGGTAGTAGAGTCAACTGTTGAAATAAATTTAATACCTTTGATATCCTAAGAAAATAAAATCTTCATTATACTCCTACTAAGAACCTCTACTATGAGAATGAATAGGAAAGGGGAAAAGGGGTCACCTTTCCTTAGATCACTTCAAACATCAAAAAATTCCCTAGCCACCTGATTGACTAGGATAAAATACTTAACAATGGTAACACAAGTTTTGATGAGTTGCATTATTCTATCCTAGAACCCCATTTTCTCAAATATTTTGGAAAGAAAGTCCCAAGATAATCTATCATAAGACTTAGATATGTCTAATTTGAAGACCATCCTAGGAAAATTTCTTCTCTCCATGGAATGAATGAATACATGAGTGGATATGGTAGCATCCAAAATTTGTCTACCAGGGACAAACCCATTCTAACTATTAATAATCAAATGATTTAGGATTGGTTGCAATCTACAAACCAATATTTTAGAGAATTACTTGTAGAAATTACTAAAAAGGTTGATGGGCCTAAATTACCCCATATAAATAGAATTTTATTTCTTTGGAAAAAGTGTTGTGAAGGTGGGATTAATCTATTTCAATAATTTTACATTCTTAAAAAGGTCTTTTGATACCTTAGTAACATCCTACCCACTATCTCCCAATTCTCTTAGAAAAATGCTAGAGGAAAACCATATGAGACTGGAGCCTTGAAACACCCATAGAAAATAGGAAAGAATGTAATTCCTCTTTTATAATAGGTTTTTTAAGAAGATTATTATCTTCAACGTTGATATGGGTAGGAATAATGCTAATTAACTCTTGATTTTCCACTCTATCCTGATTAGCAATGAATTTTTGAAAATAGGTGGTAGTCACTTGTCCCACTTGAACATCCATCTGAACAAAATATCCACTCTCATACATTAACTTAATAATGTTGTTTCTCTTCCTATACCACATTGTAGATTGATGGAAGAAAGTAGTATTTATATCTCCCTCAAGAAGCCATTACACTCTAGATTTTTACTTTCATAATATTTCTTTCTTTTTTCAGTAGTTCACTCTATTCCTTCATGAGGAATCCTCTTGTAGTAACATATAATTAGTGACATATCCATTAGCCATCAAAATTTGAATGTTAGAAAGGTTGGTTTAAATCCTCCTCTTGTTCTCAAATATATTACCAAAGGTATACCTATTCAACCTTTGACCTTTTTTCAAAATATTTAGCTTTTGAGCCAACCTATACATGGGGGTTCCTTATACAGTTATATTCCACCATCTATCCAACTAATATCTAAAATATAGATGCTTAGTGTAAATTAATGAAAATATAAATGGGAAATGGCCCTTAATATCTCTATTCTTCAAAGATACAAGAAGGGAGTTATGGTTAGATGTAACACTTTGAAACAATAAATAATTTAGCAAACATACAAAAGACCTCCTTAGAATATTTTGATTTATTTCTAAATATATTATTGTTTTGTTCCTTCTAGAGTCCCCAAGATAGGATAGGGGGATCTGACCCATATATCTTTTCAGATAAGATGAATAAACAGGATTACTAGCACTTCATGACAATAGAGAAATCAAGATACATTATTTAAGAGACTCCAATAATCTACATGTCAAATCTTCAAACCTCTAAGGAGAACTCATAGTGCAGAAAAATGTGGGAAATTGATTCTTCCTCCTTCATGTAGAGTACACATCAGTTAGGGATTTAAAAGCCTCTAATTTAAAGATAATCCATATTAAGGATCTTATTTTGTATAGAAATCCACAAAAAATGATTAATTTTAGGAATAATTTTGTGTTTCTAAATCCTTATCTAAAATTTAGAGTCCTCATTAGACTCTAAGATCAGATTATAAGTAGATTTGATTGTAAAACCTCTCATTTTTTCCTTTTCCCATAGTAATTTGTCCTTTGAGGGGAATATAGGAATCATGCATTCTTGTGGAGAGAGCTTCAACTCTTCAACAATCAAAATAAGGTCATTCTGATCCTGATAGCAATCTGATAGCTATCTCTAACTATCATTTCTAGGAAGAATATAATTAGTAGCCAACCTCTCAAAGTAAGCAATGGCCTTATCAATAAGTCTTTGGAGGTTTTTTGGTCTTATAAAGAGGGATGTCCTTTATACATCTATATTATCAAAATATGATCAATCTACCATCCCCTAACTTCCACTTAATACACTGCATCATTAAGGTTCTTCTTTTTAACACATTACTCCAAATCACTAAACCTCTAGGGATACTAATGGTGTGAAGGAAATAATCAAGGTTATTATTATTAGAGAGGTACTTGGCCCTCATAATGTTACCCTAGTACTTGATGCTACTCAAGAATCTCCACCCAATCTTTTCTAGGAGGGCTTTATTGATCAGGTGAATTTTTCTAATCCTAAGACCTCCTTGTAGTTTAGGTCTACAGACTTTATCCCAACTAAACAAGGAAATCCTCTTTTTATCTTCCATCCTAGTCCATAGGAAATTACTTTGAATTATATTTGTTGATTTTTAATATGGAAAGGAAATAAACAAGAATTCCTTGTAGGGAAGTCTTTAGAAGTTGGTATTTTCTAGCTTGAATCAATAGTTTTCCTTTCCACCCAACCAAATTCTTATTAATTATTCCAAAAATAGAGTTATAATATATGGGAGGAACATATTTAATAGTTAAAGGAAGGCCAAGGTAAGTACCTAGGATCTTGCCACTTGAACAGCCAAGAATCCCAATAATTTTTTGTTAAAGGCCAATGGAATTGTCAGAAAAGTATACCAAGCTCTTGTCATAGTTGATACATTAGCCATATGCATCCACATAGTCTTGGATCACTTTCTTCCAGTTCCTATATTCCACCATTGAGGTAGCCCCAAGGAGGATATTGTCATCTATAATTTTTTTGATGGAGTTAGAGTTAGAAGTTAAAAGAAGTTTAATACCTTTTATCTCCTAAGAACTCAACATCTTTATTAAACTCCTAATAAGAACCTCTAACATGAGAATTAATAGGAAAGGGGACTAGGGTTAACCTTGACTTAGACCCCTTCCAAAATTGAAAAATTCCTTAGGAGCATGATTGACTAGGATAAAGTACTTAACAATGGTGACACAAGTTTTGATGAGCTGCATTATTCTATCTTAGAACCCCATTTTCTCAAGGATTTTGAAAAGAAAGTCCCAAGATACTCTATCGTAAGCCTTAGATATGTCTAGTTTGAAGACCATCGTAGGAAAATTGTTTGTCTCCATGGAATGGATGAAATCATGAGAGAATATGGTAGCATCCAAAACTTGTCTACCAGGGACAAACCCCTTCTGACTATTATTGATTAGATGGTCTAGGATCAGTGTAATCTACAAACCAAGATTTTAGAGAATTACTTGTAGAAAGTATTACAAAGGTTGATGGGCCTAAATTACCCCATATAAATAAAATCTTATTTTTTTGGAATAAGTGCTATGAAGGTGTGATTAATCTATTTCAACAATTTTACAGTCTTAGAGAAGTTTGTTGCTACCTCAGTAACATCCTACCCCACTAGCTCCCAGTACTATTGGAAAAAGGATGGAGGAAAACCATCTAAGCCTAGGGACTTGAAAGAACCCATTAAAGATAAGAAAGAATGCACTTCCTCTTCTATAATATGTTTTTTAACAATATTATTATCTTCAACATTGATATGGGTAGGAATAATGTTAATTAACTCTTGCTTCTCTACTCTATCCTGATTAGCAATGAGTTTCTTAAAATAGGTGATAACCACCTACTCTACTTGAACATCCATATAAACCAAAGATACACTATCATACATTAACCTAATAATTTTATTTCTCTTATTATGCCTCATTGTATATTGATGGAAGAAAGTTGTATTTCTATCTCCCTCCTAAAGTCATTACACTCTAGATTTTTGCTTTCAGAAGATTTCCTCCTTTTTTCAACAATTCACTCTATTCCTTCCTCAAGGAATCCTTTTATAGTAGCATATCATTAGTGACATATCCATTGTCCATCAAAAACTAGATGTCATCATGGTTGGTTTAAATCCTCCTCTTGTTCTCAAAGATATGTTCTAACATTTGACCATTTTTCTACAATATTTAGCTTTTGAGCCAACCTATACATGGGGGTTCCTTAGATAGTGATATTCCACAATCTATCTAGCTAATATCTAAAGTATAAACTCTTAGTGAAAATTAACTCAAACCTAAATTAAAAAGGTCCTTAATCTCTTTATTTTTCCAAGATAAAAGGAGGGGGTTGTGGTTAGAGGTCATCCTAGGGAGGAATTCAAGGAGATAGGCACTGGTGTACTCCCAATTGGAGGTGACTAGAACCCTATCTAGTATAACTTGTATTAATTTCTCACCTTTCCTTTCATTAGACCAAGTAAAATTATTCCCTTGAAGATCTATGTCGATAAGATCTACATGATTAAGAAACTCAGCTAGGTCATCCATTTTATCAGTGTAATCTAAAATACCACCAATATTTTCTAAAAGGATAGAGTGGGGAGTTAGAGTCACCAAAAAGCATCCAACATTCATCCTTGTTAGTCCTAATTAGAGTAGAAAGGAGATCCCATAGATCCTTTCTTGTATTTCTTTATTTAGGGGCATAAATATTGACTCAATTCCAAGATTTATTATTAGTAACCATCCTAACACTCAGACTATTCTTTCATATAGAAATGAGACTCCCTATCACAACGTTACTATTCCACATAGTGACAATACTTATTGATGATCCCAAGGAATCACTTATAAAATACTCAGTGTTACGCCATAATTATTTATCAATATGCTAAATTCCTTCAGACTTCATCTTGATTTCTTGTAGTAAAATGATATCAATTTTATTATCATAAAAGGTAGTTATTGACAAATAACTAATTTTGAGGGCTATTAAGCCCATTTATATTCCACAAAAGGATCCTCATTTACTTTAAACTTCACTAGATCCAATCTCTAGAGTCCTTTGTCTACCCAAACAATATACTTGTTAACAACCTTGTATCTAGTTTCTCTTTAGGTGGGTCTGCTTACTTTGGTATCCACACCCACATCATGAATTTTCCTTTTTTGACCTCTACCTTTCTTTTTAGTAGTGGCCCAACCCTCTAAATCTATATCCTTATAAATCTTACTAGTTCCTACCCCATGGGTTAGATTAGGGGAGTTTTTCTATAGTGAAGTGAAACCTTATAGTTTCCTACCAGTTCCTTCCCCTTTGACTGGGTTGCCAATCCTTTTAAAGATAAACTTACTACCATTATCCACATTAGATATCTTAGAGATCCTTGATTTGAGATCAACATTAACCTTGGCCACCAGATGTATCTCCCCTTGATCTATGATTTGTAAAGAGGGGGACATCACAGTAGGCTTTTTAATAAGTTGTTCCTTCTAACCAGACTCAATGATAGAAATATTAAGAGCTTCACCCTAAGAGGTGGAGATCTCTAGATCTTTCACCATGTCACTATACAAACCTATATCTTCTTCCCTTGCCTTATCTTCATTATTCTCCTTCTAGGGTGTGTTAATGATATTTAGAATGTCCTTCGTAAAAGGATAATCCTCCTCATCTCCATTAGTTTAGCTTTACAAGATAGTGAAACTCTTTTTCTTTTATCTATATTGAGTTATGAGGTACCCTTTTCTATTATAGTTCTAACAAAGGACTGTGGCATTCTCATACTAAATAGGCTAAGTCCATTTCCCAAATTTAGTCTCAAGAGTAATGGAGTTAGGTAGAGATTTATTAATATCTACACTAACACAAAAGTGGGAAAATGCTAACCTAGACTTATTGTTGGTAGGATTGTCTAAAGTAATGAAGTGATCAAAGGAATTCACTATCTAGATGAGCACTTCCTTATCCCAATATTCCAAGGGGAGACCTAGAAGCCTCTTAGATCAATAGTATCATCAAAACCTGGTCTTCATTTTCAAAGAGAGAGGCTAAGTTTACCATACGTACATGGTTCACTAGCAAGAACATGGGTGAGATCTTCTCTATCCATAAAATTGAAGAAGAACATCCCCTCAACTATAGCACTAATAGACATGCTACCTTTAACCTTCCATTTAGTAGTGACCCATCTCCTCACCAGATCAATATTTGGTCTAAAGTTGAAAAATTTACCAACTACAGCTTGTTCCATTGAATAAACTACTCTTTCCACCATAAGATTAGGGAGTTTGAGAGCTAAACTTCCTTTTGTTTCTAGCAACACTGGGATAGCCCTCAGGTTCTCATAGTTATTATCCCTAAGGAGGACATTCTTCCATGTGTTAGGAACTGATTCATCACCCTATGTCATGAGTTCAGAATGGTAGCCTGAGATATTCTTAGGGCTAACTTATACTAATGGGGAGAGGGAAAGAGGGTCAGTGGGTCCCCCCAGGTCCCCTGTAGCCATGGCCAAATTCAAAAATCACATGGGCAAGAAAATGTATAGGTGTGTAGAGTAAACCATTATCATTAATAAGATATTATATTTCAATCTATAAAGATGTTTCCCACATGCAACATTGAAATTTGAATCAAGGGTCCAAATTTTAACAAAGGAAACTTTAAGGTGACTTTAAATGGTCAAAATATTGTAGTGCTTACATGTGGTCTTTTAGGTGATATATATATGAACTTGGTTGTAAATTATTTTACACTAATATGAATCCATTCATGACCATAGTTGGTCATAATTGGCTTTCATGCATATCCATGGTGATTGCTCTACCAATTTCATATATTTACATAGTGGTTTATCTGTTCATTTCATGGAGATATATAGTAATTATTATTTTGATTCCCTATATAGCCATATTTATTTATTCTTTGATGCTCCAAGATATATTTCTATCATTTTAGCCTCTCATGATGATATGGATGTCTATATGTCACAAATTTAGTCTCCTTTTCTTCTAATTGGACATTTTAAACAATTTTATTCCATGATATGTGCCTCTTACACCTTTTATTATGAGTTTGTATGTACCCCCTAAGTACATGAATTATCTTTTGAACATGTTCCTTTCATATAAAATCATATTATTCTTCTTTGAAATTTATTGAATAGTTTTCTTCACAATCTTCACACTTATCTTAATGCTCTAAATTAAATTTTCTTTGGTCATTTATGTGTTATATATTACAAATTTAATTACTTATTCTAAGAAAAACATTCAATAACCTACCTTCCATTTTAATGTGGACAAGGTGAAATCATGGTAATGTGGCTAACATTTATATAGAAAAGGGATGCCTATTTTTATGAAAATGATATTTTACTCAACATTGAGTGATGATAATTAATATATACATTAAATTTTATTAATTTTTTAAATATGAATAAATACCATTATTATATATTTTATTAAATAAAAAATAAATTAAATATATATTTTAAATTTTTGTGTAGGACAACATTTTATTAGTGTAAACAAGTACACTGAGTGATAATTTTACAAACACATGTTTGGTAGTCAAAAATAAATATTAAGTCAATATTTTTTTGAAACATAATCAAATATAATTTTTTATCACAAAATTTAAAAAAAAATAGTTTTCATATAAATATGTAATTTTACAATACAAATTTAAATGAATTTAAGAAAGTTTTATCGTTCAGTTGATATATAGTGAAGATTAAAGCATTATGGTTGGGAAAATACAATATATTTCTATCAACCTCATTTTTATCTAAGCCCAACTATTTTTTATAGTTATATTTTTAATTATTTGTTCAAAGAAGGAGAAAATTAATAAAATAAACAATAAAAGATTAAAAACAAAAACCAAAAGACATAAATGGAAATTATTAGAAAATAAATTTCTGGACATCAGGGAAGAAGTGACAACAAAAATTAAACATACTATATTAAAAAATAAAACAACATATTTTAAAATAGTGAAAATGGCATGAATGTGGAGCCCAATGGCCTAAAATTGTGCATGCATAATTTTGTTACCAGGTGATGCATAGGGAGAGAGTTAGCTAAATCAAATTGCAACTTTTTTGTGTAACAGTATTCTCTAGTATCCCTTCTCAGAGACAAAGCTTGTAGGTTTGAAGAATCTATAGAGGAACTAGACAAACCAAAACCAATTTTAGAAACCGATTATGTCCTTACAGTTTCAAGATAATTTTAAAGCTTTAATTCTCAAATAAAACCTACTAACTTCACTAGTCCTTTCTGAAATTAAGCTTGATTATGCCTCCTCACTAACATAGTCTTAAATTTTGTATCGTATGGTATGATACAATTACAAAACCTTCAAAATATTTTAGAACACATAAATTTAAATTAGAATACAAAGTTTGGGGAAATTTTAAGGGTGGAAACATCAAATAAATGATTTTAAAACAAAAAATCCCTAGTATAGGTTGACACATGCTTGTAATAGCCCAAGAGGAGACAAAATGAGTTATTTTGAATTTTATTTGGTTATAAATAGTTATAATGGTTAAACATTGTTATAAATTTTGTATAGGGTTTATTTTAACTTATTAAAACATTATCAAATGTCCTTAGGCCTTGAACACTCCCCAATAATCTCTAAGATGAATATTAGTAGAATTATGTGCATTCTTTCAAGATTATGTGCACTTTTTTGAATGTGTGAATTGAAACTTACCCACTATTTGTATTATAAATATCCAAAAGGTTACATAAACCATGTGATAAAACCCTCTCCAACCCTCCCATTATGAAAAACATTTGAGTGAAGTTCCAAATACACCTCTATTTCTCTTTTCCTTTGCCTGTATTAAAATAAGGCTTGCCAAACTCATGTATAGTGACTTCAAACTATGGAAATAAAAATAGTAAATCATTATAAAACATTAAAAAATGTATAATATTTATCACATACCATATTATCATCTTCCAAAACACTTGAAATAACATCCAACTGATACCTTCGTCTAGTTTCTTCTTAATTGTCTTAATAGACAAAAGTTTCTAAGATTGGATATAGGATATTAAATATATTAGTTAACAACAAGAGTCCTGTATAAATAAGAAAATAATAATGAAATGATTATCACATACCAGATATCTCATTGAAGTTTAAAAAACTTGATAAAGTGTTCTTTCATCAAGTGATTTCATTAGACTTATAATAATAATAATACACACAATTCTTTAATATAGATAATATATCTTAAAATCTTGATCTTCTCTTATTATTCATGAAGCATTCCTCCTCTATAACTACATAATTAGACTCTCCTTGATCCAATTTCCCATTTTTTAACTCCTGAGAAGTCTCTAACTGATTCTTGATGGCTTCTAACATGTGTCCATTCTTGGTGACTAGCCTTCTTAGGTGTTAGCTAAGGTTCTAACATGGATACTATGAGAGAAAGTGAAAAATCACTAAATACCATTCTATCATCTAAAATACCAATAAGAAAAAACAAAAACCAGGATTATAGTCACACAATAACATGATTAGGACCCCACAAACCATGAAAGAAACTCAAATTTTTAAATTGGCAATTTTGACAAGAAAGTACCAAAAGAGCTCAAATTCAAATTTCATGCAAACTTAAGACCTAGAAATGACCCCATATTGACATCTATGTCTACCAAGGTATATAAATACTCAAGATAAAATAATAAAAATATAAAATTGGAACAACTAAGCATCAAAATGACTTCCTAAGTGATGCTCCTGCATCAAACTACCAACGTTGAAAGCTTTCATGAGATCCTACTCATGAATCATTACTATTCTAGTGTTGATAATCATACTGAAAATATTTCCTTTAGGCATTCTCATTTTATTCAACAATCCTTCTTTATTTATGACTCAAACTTCTTAGTCTAAACTCTCCTAGATCCCAAGACTTGTTTAGCTCATGTGGGGTTACTTTATCTTCAAGTGTACAGTCAACTAATTATTATCTAATAAATTGATGTGAAGGTTTGAGATCTGAGAACTGAATTTTATAACTAAAACTTGTTTTCTGTAAAATCTTACCAAATCAAATCCCCCTCTCCCTTTTTTTTGATAACTCTCTTATGTTTGAGCTAACTTGAATACTAAAATGTTTTCTTCTACATTTATTTATGTGTTTTTCATTCTTAGATCCATTTTATCTTCTTTTGTGATTCTTGTACATATATCAAATAAATCAACCTATTCATTGAGGTATTGAAATCTTTTTTCATCATTTATGAGGATTATATTGTACTTGGATAACTATTTTTATTCTTATTCCATGTTCATTGGTTCTTTGATGAAGGTACTTTCTTTTATGGATTGTTCTTTAAATCCTATTTTCTCACTATTTTCATCCCCAACTTTGAAATCATCGTGGTTTTCCTTCCAGACAATTCCTCCTTTTTATCCACAAATGGTTTACTTAGTACTTTGTTACTATCATTTCCTTTCGTGGAAATCTCCTTCAACAAACTTGCCTTCTCAATGAACTTTTCAAGATATCCCATATTTTTTATTAAAGAAAACATATTATAAATTCCAATAAATAACTTATCCACATTGGGTAAAATATAGGATTTTGAAGATAAATCAAATTCCTTATAAGTTGTCACAACTATCTTTTGTTGATCAAATAGATCATTACTTACCTCATCCTTTGTATCCTATTGTGAGAACTCTTTAGAACATCCTTTTACTGTTGCATAAATTTATTTCAAAGGTATAAGTGTGTTGTCCCCCAAAAATATCACTCATTTTTGGGACAACATTTAAACTATTTTGGTCCTACAAACCAAAATTGTCTCTTCCCTTTTCAAAAATTGTCCTGGGCATTCAAATTCCTCATTTCTTAAGCTTCTAAAAAATCTACGAACTCTACAGGCTTGAATCTACATACTCTACAGCCTTGAATTTACAGACTTAGTAGGAAGAGAAATCTACAGACTCAGTAGGAAGAGAAAATCTACGGACTCTGCAAGCCAAGTTCAACGATCTTCACAGGTTAATTTTTATGGACTGTGCAAGAAAGAAGCAAGCTTTTAACACTTAGGTGATATCAAATTTGGTTCAATGACCAGGTTCAACCAAAAGAGTTCATCGACAAGCTTCTAAGCAAGGATTGAATCGTTGAACCTTGAACCATTTTGGTTCAATGGGCTCAACAGGTTCAAAGGTTCAACATCAATAGCAAGAGTTCAACTACTTCCAATTTCAAAGTCTTCTATAGTCAGGTTTAAAGGTTCAACATTAGGTTCAATTAGAAGAACATGTTTTTGAGGCTTGAATCATTAAACCGTTGAACCATTAAACCACTTTGGTTCAAAGGGTCAACGGGTTCAAGGTTCAATAGGTTCAATGCATTTGGTTCAGCAAGGATCAAAAGTACTTAGCCAAATCAAAGAGAATGAACTAATTAAACTGATGAACCATTGAACAACTTTGGTTCAAAGGCTTGGTTCAATTCAGTTGGTTTAATGCTTCGGTTCACTCAGTTGGTTCATCAAACAGTTCATCAGCTTGTTTCAAAGCTTGGTTCAATGGTTGGTTCAAAGGAGTGGTTCAATAAAAAATTTCAAAAGAGCCTCCTAAAGGACAAGTGCCCTTGCAGAGGGCACTTGGTTGACAAAAGCACCCTTTGGAAGGGTCATTTTCAAGGAAGCTGCAAAGGTAAGTTCTTTCAAAATTTTGTTCAAGGTAGCCGAAAGGCAAATGGATTTCCTTCGAGAAAAATTCTAAGGAATAATTCCTTCTAAAATTTTGTCTGAAGGAATTCCTTTAGAAAAAAGTCTAAAGGAATTTAGAAAGGCTGCAGGAGGAAAGTCCGATGGAATTTTTGAAGGCCAAAAATGAAGCAATAATTCTTGCAGACTTTTTGTCTGCGGAAAATTGTCTGCAGACTTTTTGTCCACAGGAAAATCCCCATGAAGAAAAACCTTGGGGAAAATGCCTGCAAAAAAAGATCGAGGAAAATACCTACAAAAAAAGCTCGAGGAAAATGTCCATGGAAAAATTCCATGGGAAAGCTCCGAAGGTCATCCGAAGACTGCCCAAAGGGCAGATACCCTTGCAAGGGGCTCTTTACAACCCAAAGCAGACCATTTCTCAGGGCCTAAAGGGTAGGTTCCCTTTAGGAAAGCTAAAATGACAAAGCTGAAGGAATTGTTGAGGAAAGTGATGTGCCTACAGACGTCAAAGTTATGATAATGAAATAGCTGTTAATCCTTATAAGTTTAAATCTACAGAACCAAACACATTCAAAGGCTTTAAGGCCAAGATCAACAGGAAGAAACTAAGGAACAAAGCATCAAATTTAATCTAAGACTTGATTCAATTAACTAGAAAAGGAGGAATGATGAAGAAGGATCACATCGCTAGGTGGACATTGAAAGATGCAAACTTTCAATAACGTGACTTGTTTCTCCACATTGAGAAAAGAAAATGGGTAAATGCCCCTAAATTCTAGCCTATCTTCTCAACAAAATTCAATGTAACATGATGTGTTACTATTCCCAAGTCTATCTTGAAGAGGCTATATAAGGAACTCTCTTGTTATTGTAAATATATATCTCTCTCTAATAATCAGAAATGAAACTCTACCCAAATTGAAAGGCATTATTGAGACTTTGAGCTCAGATTGTTGATCATATTTTGTTATTGGAATAAGGAAGCAAGTGAATTTTTAGACTTTATGTTGTGATATCTTTGTTGATGGGGAAACTATTCTTACATCTTTTTCCTTAATATATTTTTTGTTCCTTTAATTTAACAAGCAAAATTAGTGAAAGTAGTCAGGAAGGTGTCTTGAAGTCAATTGTGGAGAGACTTTGTGCCCCCATAATTGCCTTTAGTGTGTTTTCTTTTTGTTTATGTTTAAAGGAACTTGGGATGACTTTCTGCCCTCATTGTCCTTCATATCTCACTTTTGGGCAATTCAAGTGGAGACTTTGTGCTACATCTCAATTTGCTGGTTACTACGTCCTTGGTTACTTTTTGCAATTACTACCAGGAGTATTCTTGTGGTTTGCTAAATAGTAATTCTGAAAGAAGAGGAGTGATTTTTGTCATTTCCCTTGAGATTTTTCCTTTGATTTTCACACATCATCTCTAAAGAAAGAGAGATGGATGGTTTATCCCACCCTTGAGTATTATTTTTTGTTTATATATATATATATATATATATATATATATATATATATATATATATATAGGGAACCTCCCCTTGATGAGAGGAGAGATCAGTCCCCTTTTGATGTAGTGAATCTACACATTTGGATGACTAATCTTCCTACTTTGGCTGATCAGACCTATTTTGTTTATTAGTACGTTGATCGACAAAATATTCAACCAACAGTTTTTGGCAATTCTGCTAGGGATATAACCCATTATCATTATAACCCTTATCCATTAAAAACTTTGGTGACTCCATTTAATGTCTTACCCATTATTCATTATAGCCTTACCATCTTCCTCCACCTCTGTTATTTTATCTGGTCTGTAAAACTAGAGCTACTGGGAAAGAGTGTGCAGTTTGAAGCCTCGAGCCTCAAGCTAAAGTTGAGCCAGTCCTTTTCCATTTTTGTTCTATAATCTGGTCACTCCATCTAGATTGGTTATCTTTATTTTTCTTAATTAAATCATGGTAGTTCGAGGCCCCTGGGGTAACTCTTTTGGCCCACTGAACTTGACTCCACCTCTGCATGAACTCCCCTGTAGTTCAAGAAAGAATTTCCCCAAATTTTTTGGTGATGAATAGTTCACCCTGATGAACACATTGCAGCCTTCAACATAGCTTGTGGTGTTATAGGGGTGGAATTTGAAGACGTGGCAGTCAATATTTTAATGGAGACACTACAAGGTGCTACTGTAGACTGGTTCTACCATCTACAAACTGGATCAGTGACTGACTAAGATACACTCAAAGCCAAGTTCAAAGCAAGGTTCAAGCCCATAGAAGATGCACATGCATTGCTAGCCTAGTTCACTCAGATGAAAAAAGAGCCTCATGAGCCTATAAGAGATTTTATTTCTAGGTTTAACAAGATGAGGCATAGGATTCCCATGGTTGCCCAGCTAACACCTTAGAACCTCAAATGCTTCTTCATCAATTCACAACTGCCTGAAGTGAGATTTCTATTGAGACAAGCTGGTCATATAGATCTTGTTGTAGCTAAACTTTTGGCCACTGAGGTAGAAGATGATCTCATCTTAGCAGGGAAGATAAGAAGAGATCAAAATAGAAATAAACCTTCATCATCTTCTAAATACTCACACACAGTCACCACTGGCCCAATGGTAAAAAAGATGGCAAATGAATTGCTAGCCTTGAAAAGGCAAATGGCATAAGGTATGTTTTCTACTCCTCTATATAAAGATATACCAAGGAGGACATTCCCTAATTAGCCATATCAAGGCAACACTACCAGAAGTCAAGGGTAACCAAATCATCTTCCTCCCCCATAGAGGAACCTTGCCCTTGAAACACCTCCAACCAACTCAGTAGTTGGATATCTAGAAATAAAACATGTTTCCTATTTCCAACCTGAGTTTGAGCAAGAAAATGGCATTGATCTCTTGAAGGAGGATCTAGATGAATCAGCTAGTAACTCCCACATTAGTTTCCTAAATTTCCAAGATGAACCCAGAAGTGAAGGTGAAGCAGTCAAAGGATCATACACAATATTCACGAGGTCCAAGAACCAATCAAAATAGTAGGCTAACAAAGAGAAGACAAAGGAATGAATCTAACCAGTAATTTCAATTACTGAGCAGAGAACCCCTCTTCCTTTCCAATCAAAGGACCCAGTGATTGACAAAGAAGTAAGTACATCGAACATCTCTGCACCTTCTACTTCAAATTCACAGATCAATCCTCCCCCTCCCAAAAACCAAAAGGATGAACTCCCATCCTCTCTTCCAAATCCATCTCAGTCATTTGCCATGATTGATCATGTCAAGAAATCCAAAATTTAGATGACTGAGTTTGAATCCCTGCAAGCCAATCTTGAGTAATTAAACATTGGTGGAGAACTAAGTGTGGACCTGTCTGAGGAAAAAATTATGGTCACCCAAACGTCAGCCCTTACAGCTCAAATTCTATTTGAGCCTTCAGGTAGGGGTAATTACTTCTTGAACATAGAGGATGCTCATGTCTCAGCCAATGAAAGTCTTATAGCTGGCAATCCAAGATTTGATCCAAACAAGACATCAGAAGAATTAGTAGGGTGCAGTACAAATCAAGAAGGATCTTCCATCTCTGATGAAGAGAAATCTAATAGAAGATCAGATTTTTATGATGATTGGATCTTGGAATCTAATGGAAGCATTTCTTCCATAGCTGGATACGGATCTCTGTTACACAGATTGAAAACTGCTCAAGGTGAAGAGGTAAAAATCCTTCACATCAAAGGAGATGTTGATCTGATGATTCAACAAGGAGAGCAAGGAGTTATGGTTTTTAGTTTGAAGACCACGTCCTATCATGGAGTAAGAAGAAGAAAAGACCAAGAGGAAGACACAAAAAATTGGTTTCCTAGTGGAGAGCTCCATTCGTCCATCACTATTTCTAGGGGCAAAATCGTTTCCTACTGGTTTACCAAGATGGCACACTATTTTCACTACCTCTCAGGAAGCAACATCTGAAACACTTCAACTTTTAAAGTATCAGATTATTGCATCTATAAATATGTAGATTTATATAGTTTTTAATTCTATTTTATTTTGTTTGTTTCCATTTTTTATGCCTTTCATTTCTAGGTAGCATGACTCCATAGCCCAATGGTACACATGAAGACACTAGAGATTCTAGATTCTACTCCCTTCAATTCTTTTTATAATTGATAAAAGTTCCCCAACTAGACCTAGCTGTTGTCCCCCAAAAATATCACTCATTTTTAGGACAACATGTGAACTATTTTGGTCCTACAGACCTAAATTATCTCTTCCCTTTTGAAAAAATTTCTTGGGACTTCAAATTCCTCATTTTTCAAGCTTCTAAAAAATCTACAGACTCTACAGGCTTGAATCTACAAACATAGCAGGAAGAGAAATCTATGGACTCAACAAGAAGAGAAAATCTATGGACTCTGCAGGCCAAGTTCAATGGGCTTCACAGGTTGATTTCTATGGACTCTTAAAGAAAGAAGCAAGCTTTCAACACTTAGGTGATCTCAAAGTTGGTTCAATGATCAAGTTCAACCAAAAGAGTTCATCGAAAAGCTTCTAAGAAAGGATTGAACTGTTGAACCTTGAACCATTTTGGTTCAATGGGCTCAATAGGTTTAAAGGTTCAACATCAGCAACAAGAGTTCAACTGCTTCTAGTTTCAAAGGCTTCCACAGTTAGGTTCAAAGGTTCAACATCAGGTTCAATCAAAAGAAAAAGTTATTGAGGCTTGAATCATTGAACCGTTGAACCATTGAACCACTTTGGTTCAAAGGTTTAATGGGTTCAAGGTTCAATAGGTTCAATGCATTTGGTTCAATTAGGATCAAAATGACTTAGCCAAATCAAAGAGAATGAACTGATTGAACTAATGAACCATTGAACCACTTTGGTTTAAAGGCTTGGTTTAATTCAGTTGGTTCAATGCTTCAGTTCACTCAGTTGGTTCATCGGCTTGGTTCAAACCTCGGTTTAAAGCTTGGTTCAATGGTTGGTTTAAAGGAGTGGTTCAATACAAAATTTGAAAAGAGCCTCCTGAAGGACAAGGGCCCTTGCGGAGGGCACTTGGTCGACAAAAGCACCATTCAGAAGGGTCATTTTCAAGGAAGCCACAAAGGTAAGTTCTTTTAGAATTTTGTTCAAGGCAGCTGAAAGATAAAGGGATTTCCTTTGTGAAAAAGTCTAAGGCATAATTCCTTCAAACTTTTTTTCCAAAGGAATTCCTTTAGACAAAAAGTCTAAAGGAATTCAGAAAGGCTGTGGGATGAAAGCCCGATGGAATTTCTGAAGGCCTAAAATGAAGCAATAATTCTTGCAGACTTTTTGTCCATGGCAAATTATCTACAAACTTTTTGTTCATGGGAAAATGCTCACACGAAAAAAGCTTAGGGAAAATGCCCGTGGAAAAAGCCCGAGGAAAATACCTATGGAAAAAGCCCTAGGAAAATGTCCACAAAAAAAGCCTACGAGAAATCTCCAAAGGTCATCCAAAGACTACCTGAAGGGTAGATACCCTTGCAGGGGGCTCTTCTCGACCCAAAGTGGATCATTTCTTAAGGCCTGAAGGGTAGGTTCCCTCTGGGAAAGCTCAAATGACAAAGTTAAAGGAATTTCTGAGGAAAGTGACGTGCCCACGGATGTCAACGTTGTGACAATGAAATAGCCGTTGATCCTTGTAAGTTTAAATCTATGGACCCGAACACATTCAAAGGCTTTAATACAAAGATTAGTAGGAAGTGACTAAGGAATAGAGAATCAAATTGAATCTAGGACCCAATTCAATTAACCAGAAAAAGAGGAACGATGAAGAAAGATTAGTTCACCAGGTGGGCATTGAAAGATGCAAACTTTCAATAGCGTGACTTGTTTCTCCACATTGAGAAAAGAAAATGGGTAAATGCCCCTAAATTCTAGCCTATCTTCTCAAAAAGACTCAATGCAACATGATGTGTTACTATTCCCAAGTCCATCTTGAAGAGGCTATATAATGAACTCTCTTATTATTGTAAATATATATCTCTCTGTGATAATTAGAAATGAACTTTGTCAAAATTGAAAGGCATTACTGAGACTTTGAGCTCAGATTGTTGATCATATTTTGTTATTGGAATAAGGAAGCAAATGACTTTTCATACTTTGTGTTGTGATATCTTTTTTTTTGGGGAAACTTTTCTTATGTCTTTTTTCTTAATATATTTTTTGTTCCTTTAATTTAACAAGTAGAATTAGTGAAAGTAGTCAGGAAGGTGTCCTGAAGTCAACTGTGGAGAGAATTTGTGCCCCCTTAATTGCCTTTAGTGTGTTTTCTTTTTGTTTCTATGTAAAGGACCTTGGGATTACTTTGTGCCCTCATTGTCCTTCGTATCTCACTCTTGGGCAATTCAAGTGGAGACTTTGTGCTACATCTCAATTTGTTGGTTACTACGTCCTTGGTTAATTTTTGCAATTACTACCAGGAGTATTCTTGTGGTTTGTTGAATAGTACTTCTGAAAGAAGAGTGCTTTCTATCATTTCCCTTGAGATTTTTCCTTTGATTTGCACACATCATCTCTGAAGAAAGAGAGATGGATGGCTTATCCCACCCTTGAGTATTATTTTCTATATATATATATATATATGTAGCCTATTTATAGGGAACCTCCCCTTAATGAGAGGAGAGATCAGTGCCCTTTTGTTGTGGTGAACCTACACGTTGGGATGAATAATCTTCCTACTTTGGCTGATCAGACCTATTTTGTTTATCAGTATGCTGATCGACAAAATATACAACCAACAAAGTGTATGCTTATGTCCCTATTTCTAAAAGGTATATGTGTTTATTTCCCCATCATTAATGGCTTTCATATCATACTAAAAAGGTCTCCCTAAGAGCATATGGAACACATCCATTGGTATTATGTCACAAAGAAATTTGTGTTTATATCCTCCAATATGAAAATCCAACAAACATTTTTAATTTAAAATAATTTGATACCCCTTCTAAAGACATGAGACCTTATAGGGGGTTGGATGTGTCAACCTCTTCAAACCAATCTTTCTACCATCTCAACTGACACTAGATTATCTCTACTACCTGAATCAATCACCATTTTGTAGCACTAAATTTGATATTTGTATGTTGTCTTGAATAGTGTATTTATTTGGATAGGATCCTTCTCTTTTTTTGGGTTTATTATCACCCTCATCATTAAGAAAGACTTGCTAACTTCTGGTTCTTCTATGTGATTTTGAGAATAGACACTCTCTTCCTCTACTTAGACTACTTTATTTCTACATTCCATTCTATATTTTCCATCTTGAGAGTTCTCTAAACACTTCCAAAATATATGACCTACAAATTTGTTGCACTTGATACATTTACCAGTGAATCCAGTGAATCTATTGAATCATCTTCCTCTTTGTGTGTATCCTCTTCGAAGTATGGTCTCCTTCCTCTGAATCCATCTCTTGAATTGGATGAATGTTATTTACTTTGTGAGATAATTTCTCATTCTCCATATACCTATAATTGAATTATATCTACATGCTCTCCTATACCTCTAAATTTTTTATTTATACCCCTTGAGTATTATGTTTTCCTTCTATTTATCTTATCATTTTCATTCTAAACATATTAATAACATTCCTAAAGTGTTCTTGGATTTACTAGGCTGATTTCATCTTAAATATTATACCTTAAACCATTAAGATAGATTAAAATATTTTTCATATCCTCTTTTACATGGTCTGATATGATTGTCAACTTGTAAAACCCCTCGGTATGCTCCTTAACACTCACATATTTTTTCTTCAAATTCTATGATTTCTTGAGTAGGTTAGTATGATAGTCACTAGGTAGAAACTTTTCCTTCAATTTAGCTACCATCTGATCCTAATATTTGATCTTAGTTTTGCCTTTATTTTTCCTCTCATCTTGTATATAATAAAACCAAAGTTTTGAATGTACTTTTAGTTTTGTGCAAGAAAACTTTGCCTTTCTTTCCTCTAGTACAATCTCATAATCAAAATACTTATCTAACTCTATAATCCAATAAATCAATTCTTCACCAGCTAGGCTACCTGCATAGGTAGGAAGCTATATATTTATCTTTGACCCTTGTATCATCACTACCATTAGTAGTCTATCTATTCCTTCCTCTTCATCCTTTTCATCTTCTTCTTCCACTTTTAGTGCTTATGGTTTTTCTTCCCTAACACTGATATCCTCCATTACAAATCCTCTTCTCTAATTATCCTCTACTAATATAAGCCTTACTTCAAATCTTATCCTGAGGTTTTTCAACTCCTCTAAGATTTCATCTCCCATTAAAATACCTACTCTTCCTCTTCCTATTAGATTCATCCTAGGTGGCATTTTGGGTTATCAATAAAACTATCAACCAATCAATTCACTCTTACCTCAAAAATTGTCAGCTTCCTTCAATATTCCTTTAGGTATACAATATGATATGATACCAATATGATGAAAATAGAAAGAGTTAGCTAAATAAAATTTCAAGTTTCTTCTTTAACACTATTCTCTAGTAACCCTTCTCAAGGACAAATATTGTAATTTTCAAGCATATGTAAAGGATCTAGATAAATCAAGACTATATTTACACACCCATTATTGTATTACAGTTTCAAAATAAGTTTCAAATTTTAATTCTCAAATAAAGCCTACTAACTTCACTATTCATTTATGTAATTAGGCCTAATTAAGTCTCCTCACTAACACATTATTAAATTTCATAATATAAGGTATATACAGTTACAATACCTTAAAAACAATGCAGATAAAACAAATTTAATTATATTACAATGTTTGTGTAGTTTTTATAGGTGAAAATGTCATATAAATGATTTTGAAACTAAAAAAGCCTAGTTTAAGTTGACATTGGCTTGTAAGACATTGAGAGTAGACTAAGTGCATTATTTTAAATTCTATTCAGTTTAAAATAGTTATAACTATTGGATAGGGTTTATATTATCTTACTATAACTTTATCAAAGTTTCTTAAGCCTTGAAAACTCCCATATAATCTCCAAGATGAAGATTTATATAATTGTGTGTACTCTTTTAGGAATGTGTGCACTAGTTTAAATATTTGAATTTAAACTTACCCATTATTTTTATTCCAATAATATATAAGGTCACTTACACCATCTCAAAAACCCTCTACAACATTTTCACTATGTGAAACACTTGAATGAATCTCAAAACACAACTTTGTTTCTCTTATCCTTTGACTATGTTAAAACAAGGATTATGAGACTTGTGTACGGTGAATTCAAACTGTAGACTAGGAATTTGAATAAAGAGATGATAGTTAGTATTGTGTTAATTTCAAAATGAAAATAAAATCAAAGAAACACACTAAATAGCACAACATCTCTAGGCCTAGTCACTAGGGGAAGCTTAGTGAGGAAAAACCATTTGAAAACAAAACTAGAAATGAAAAGAGATGATAAATGTGAACATAAAACACAAAAATCTTACCAAATATTTGATTGCTCTAAAATAGTCCTTCTTTAGCTTGTTCAGCTTGTGCTTCACGAGATATTCATCAATGGAGTGGGGTCACATTCATCTCCTCTTGGCACCTTTGGCTTGGATTTTCTTGGCTCAACAATTTGGCATTATAAATCTAAATTGTAATGGATTTGGAATGATTTAAGCATTATAACTTTACACTATCCAACCATAAAAAATTAATTGGTAGGGTTTCCTATTTATATATTTTTGAAAAATGACCAAAATTAACCTAAACTATCCATCTCAAGATGAAAATGTGTGGCTAAGAATCCATTCAATTTTGGAGGCTAAATTCAATAAATGCCCTCATAAATATTTAGGATACAAATGAATTAAAGTGGTATGGAAGGAATTCATGATGCATGGGAGGGATTGATTAGATATTCTATGCATTTATGGCCTAGGGATGCCTTTCTAAAAGATGATGTCACTTGATGATGTAGAAAATCATAATCAATATTGAAAAATAAATATTCAAAAAGTTCCATGGAATTATTAATTAGGCTCTCGATTTAGATTAATTAGCCTTAAACATGATTAGTCAAATTTGGTGCAAATCTTGGCCATTGGTGTAAAAAATTAATCAAATTCATCAAAATGTGATATTATTGACTCAAAATTTAAATGGATTGAAATTTGAAGTCAATATTAGATGTGTTAAATATGTTATCCCACTCAAGATGTTGTCAATAAAAAATAATAAAAACACGTGTCTCGTACAATAAATTTGGTAAAAATATCAATATAGAGCACCTAGGTATGAAAATGTCATTGACTCAAAATGATTTGATCAAAGTTAGTTGTCTCACTAATTACATTACCTCATTACATGATACTTTGGCAAAAATTGGCACTTATATATGATAGTTTTAAAGATTTTAGCATATTTTAGTGTTTTTAGGCCAAATTGTGTACATTTGATAGAATTTGATCAAAATCTTGGTTGGAGGTTATTGGTATCCAGTTTAGGTGTCTACAGTTTACCCCTATTTTGGAAGGCATTGTAAGCTATAAGCATAGTAACATTTTCTCAAAGAATTAAAAGGGCTTGCATGCCTAGAACTTCAATGATAATGGATGAACTATATCATGCCCACTCAAGGGAATGGTTGGCACAAGTAGTTTGGTAAATGTTCCCTCGATAGAAAGAAGCAAAAGAAGGGGACCAAATATATGAAGTTGATGGGGTGATAACACAATGAGTTTGAAAAAGTAGTCAAAGTCATTGAAAATATAAGTGGGATGGTATACAATGGTTTACTCAAAGGAATTTATAAACATTGTACCTTGATAGTGGCAATATGGTATGATAACACATTCATTTGTCCAAAGGTGGTTATAATCATTGAGAAGACAAAGTTACCCCACCGAGGATAGACAAATAAGATAACAACATGCCCTATTTGGGCACAAAGAAAGTAAATTTGGTGAGAACACAATGATTTTCCCAAAGGTGGTTATAATCATTAAGAAATGCAGGTGGGACAATGTACACTGATTTTGCCATGGGTGTTTATAATCATTACACCTTGATTATGGGAAACATGATTGATTGGTTGATGATGGCAAATATGATTTGGGTAACTTGATATAGGTAATAAAGATGAATTAGGATAACTTGATAATAGGGAGATTCTCATCTAAACTAAAAAATCTTGAAATTATTTCATTTTGTAATTACTCTATTTAGGATATGATTGGGATGGGATTGGGATGTTGATGCTGAGGAGATGTGGATGCCACCATTGCTGAGTAAACTTCTTAAAGCTAATTTTTATTGTAATACTTGATGGTAGGCATCATGATAGAAAACCATGAGAACTAACTTGAAAGATGGATAAAGAATGACTCTCAGAATCCAATAGTCAATGGAAAATAATGCACCAATGATAAAAACCATGAAGACAATGTAAACGTATGAATATAGATGGATTCAAGTATAAATGTGTAAGGAATCACCTAATGAACACAGAGAGACTGAATGAAGGTAACAACGTTGAAAGTAAAAAAAGAAGAACATAAACAAGAAAAAATCAAACAAGCAAAGAAACAAACAAAGAAATAAATAATAGTTAGTTTTAATGTTAATATAAACAACTTGACTTAGACCTACATGATGAACATTGCCCCTAGAAAATATGTGACAGTTTTGAAAACAAACATGACTAGGGGAATAAAATAAATGGAAGGGGGTGTTTGAGATGTCTTCATATGTACTACATAAGTGGACATTGCCTACATAGTTCTATGGATGTAATATCCAACAAAAAATTTAGGTTGAATGTAGTTCTCCCAAGAAATGGGAAGAAAATGATAACTGATGACAAACAAACATGATGGATGTAATAGAAGAATATGAATGGTCTTGAAAAATGGAAAGTACATGAGATAAAAGGCTAAAATGGATGGGGAAACTAAGGAATAAGTGATTTTATTGTGACTTAGTAAGGGTTCCCAAAATCCTTAAGGCAAAGAAGTGGTCAATGTTTCAGGTTTTTTCTAAATAATTTTACAAATGTTTTTCAAAACTTATAAGTATCTCAACTTGATGGAGGATAATGAGATAATAAATGGTCCAAGATCACAAAACATCCACATACTATTGGTATTTTCATGGTATTATTTTCGTTCTCCTTAAGGACAGGATCACCAATTTCAAATGCTCTATGCTTCATGCATTAATTATAGTGGCCTTGAAGTTAGTTTTGATAGGCTTGAAGATTGTTGACCACATACATGCCTTTATCATCATGTAGCTCTAGTTCTTGTAGGTGAGCTACTCAATAGTCATTATTATCTAAGACATACATGAAAGAGATGCATGAATAAGGCAATTTGACCTCAATGGAAAGAATGGACTCAATACCATAAACAAGTGAATATGGAGTGGCTCCTATGGGTGTATGGTGATTAGTATGGTATGCCCAAAGGGTATGGGATATCTAAAGGTGCTAATCATCACTGACAACATTGACAATTTTTTTGAGAATGTTGGCAATTATTTTGTTTGATGCTTCATCCTAACCATTACTTTGAGGGTAATATGTCATGGAGAAATATTACATGATGCTATATTCATTACATAGTTTTTTGACATCCTTGTTCTTAAATGATCTTTCATTATCAGATATAATGTCATAGAGGATACCGTAGTAGAAAATGAGATTGGAAATGAAATTAGAAAGTTGCTTTCCAATCACATTAGTGAGGGGTATAGATTCAACCCACTTAGTGAAATATTTGATGGCAATAAGGATCTGTTAATGGCAGTCATATGAGGTGGGATTGATCTTCCTAATGAGGTTGAGGCCCCATGTAGAAAAGATTCATGGTGTCAACATTAGTTTTAGAGTTTTAGTTGGGGGCATGAATCAGATTGGCATGTCATTGACACTTATTACACTTCTTTACATATGCATTTACATCTACGTCCATTATGGGACAATAATAAATAGTACATAGGAGGTTTATGGATAGGACTATCCCACTAGTGTGGGCTCCACATAATCCTTTGCTAACTTCCCATAACACTAGTGTTGATTCTGTTGAAGTTAAATAATGAGGCAAAGTTATATTAAAACTATGATGGTAAAGGGTTGATCAAAGTAAGGTATAATAAGTGGTTTTGTGGATGAATACTTTGGATTATTTTTTAGATAGGTTGGGTGCCATAAATTGGTCATGGAGGTAGTTGTAAAGGTCTAAATACCAAATAGAGCTAAGACTGACAATATCACAAATCATCGCAATGGTTGAAGGCTCATGGGTTGGTGCTAATAAATTGTTGACAAGGAATTTATACTCTTTAGTTATGTTTATTTGTTGAATTAGAGATCCAATAGTGGCCATAACATCTATGGTTATGTTACTTGCCCTTAGTATATGCTCAAATTGAATGTCAATAATTTGCTACTTAAGAGTGTCGACCATGACTTTATATAGAACCAATTTGTCATCTTTGCTCTAAAAGTGGTATGTAACTTGATTGCCGATTAATTGAGAATCACCATAAACCTTGAGATGAGTTATGTTCCATTGTACCTCTTGGAAAATCCCTACATCAAGTGCTTCATATTCAATAATGTTGTTGGTATAAAGAAAGTTGATCTTGAATGGTTTAAGGATTAGATACCCCTATGATGTAATAAATAAAAGGCTTTCTCCTGATCGATTTGTTGTAAATGATCCATTAAAATGTAATTTAAAATGTTTCTCCTTAAGAGGTGTGTCAATGATGGTCATTATGGATTCATTAGGAAATTGAAATGTTAATGGCTCTATATCAACAAGGGGTGCTTCAACAATCTAATCTATAAGAACTTACCCCTTAATGTCTTTTTGGTTGACGTACTTGATATAAAAATCACTTACAAGCATGATTCATTTGGCCATCCAGCCTTATAAATCTATTTTAGATAGTAGATGCTTGAGTAGATCTAATTTTGAAATAACCATGGTCTTATTATTTAATGTGTAATGGCACAGTTTCTGAGCTACGAAGACCATGGCTAAATAGGCTTTTTTTATGGGTGTATAATTATGTTCATATGGAAATAGTGTATGAATTAAATAGTATATTGCATGCTCCTTTCCATTATCATCGTGCTGAGTCAAAAGTGCCCTTAAGTCACTAATAGTAGCTAATAGATACAACAAGAATGGCTTTCTTGACATAGAAGACAACAAAATAGGTGGATTTGTTAGATAGTCCTTTATCTATTAAAAAGTTGTATGGTAATGATCATCCTAGTAAAATACAACTCCTTTCTTCATAAGATGAATAAAAGGATGGAATTTATCATCTAATTATGATATGAAGTGTTGGATACACTAGATCTTGCCCTATAAATTATGAAGCTAGTTCAAATTAGTAAGTGGTTTCATCTTTGTTATGGATTGAACTTTGGCTAGATTAACTTCAATGCCTCGATGAGACACAATGAAGCCAAGTAATTTTTATGAAGTAACACCAAAGACACACTTCTTAGGATTAGTCTAACTTTATACTCATGGAGTCTTTCAAAGATTCTACATAACATTGCTAGATGATTGACCCTAGTCTTTGATTTTCCAAGAATGTCATCTATATAGTCTTCAATAATTTGATGCATTATATCATGAAATATGATGGTCATGGATAATTGATAGGTGGACCCTGTATTCTTAAGACTAAATGACATCACCTGATAAAAGAATGTTCTCGATGGAGTGGTGAACACTATCTTTTTTTGGTCTTTTGATGATATCTTGATTTGGTTATACCTTGAGAAGCCATCCATTAATGAAAGCCTTTCATAATATACTATGGATTTGATGATCATATCAATGTTATGCAATAGAAAATCATCCTTAGGGTAAGATTTTTTTATATCACATTAATTAGTACATATTCTAATTCCTTTTAGCTTTTTGATAATTAGCACCACATTGGAGATCCATTCCAAATAGTTGATTGACCGAATACATCTTACTTCTAAGAGTTTTTTTAACTCCTTATTTAATAATATAGTTATGCAAAGATGCATCTTGCATAGCTTTTGTTTTACTAGTTTGGCATCAATATTGACCACAAGGTGGGGCAAAACCAAGTCAGGGTCCAAACTTGGCATGTAAGAATATGCCCATGCAAAAATATCTACAAATTCCCTCAAAAGGGTGGTACAGACTTCATGGTATTTCTCAGTAAGGGACGTGCCTAACTTGATCTATTTTGAGTCATCTGGGGATCTGATGTTAACCTCTATTATGTCTTCCACTAGAAGGATTAAACCATCTTCAAGGATAGTTGGTAATGATCTAAACTAATTGGCAACATTAGAGTCCTCTTTTAGGACTGGCTCCTTGAGTTCCCCTAAGCATGATGAATCAGAGTCCCCAAATGGAAGATTTGGCCATGTAACAAAAAAATTTGGAAACTCCTGAAGGATTTAATCAAAATCTTATTTTTCTTCAAAACTAAACTCAGTCTCACAAATAATTTCATCATTGGTGGTCTCCTATGCTATGTTTGAAGAAGGTTGAACACCCCCATCTAATGACACCTTAAATATTTTTTCACCACTATAATAGATATTTTCTTCACATAGTATAATCCCACTACTCCATGTTACAATCTCACTATTCCATAGTGAAATCTCAGGAATCTACAAAACCATGATTTAAATAGATAGTATCATCAATGGAGTGTGGTCACCTTCATCTCCTCTTGTCACCTTTGGCTTGGCTTGGTTTGTCTCACCAATTTGGCATTATAACTATAAATTTCAATGGGTTTGGAATGATTTAAGAATTATAACTATACACTATCCAAGTTTTAAAAATCAATGGGCAAGGCCTCCTATTTATAGATTTTGTAAAATGACTAGAATGAACCTGAACCATCCATCTCAAGATGAACATGTGTGGCTAAGAATCCATTAAATTTTTAATGCCAAATTTAATAAATGACCTCATAAATATTTGGTATAGAGAGGTATTAAAGAGGCATGGAAGGCATTAATGAGGCCTAAGAGGGCTTGATCAAATATTTTATGCATTTATGGCCTAGGGATGCCTTCCTAAAAAATGATGTCACCTGATCATGCAGAAACTCATAATCAATTTCTAAAATTAAATATTCAAAAAGTTCCATGGAATTATTAATTATTATCTTGATTCAAATTAATTTTTATTTAAACATGATTAATCAACTTTGGTACAAATCTTGGCCATTGGTGCACAAATTAATCAAATTGGTCAAAATGTCATATTATTGGCTCAAAATTTAACTAGATTGGAATTGAAAGGCAATGTTAGATGTTTTGGATCTGTTATCCCATTTAGGATTTTTTAAATACAAAATAAAAAGGAAATGTGTCTCATGCAAGAAATTTGGTAGAAAAGAGCAATCCAAAGTATCTAAGTGTGAAAATGTCATTTTGACTAGAAATGATCCAATCAAAGTTTGTTGTCTCATAAATTGTATTGCCTTATTTAATGATAATTTGGCCAAAATAGGAACTTAAATATGATAGTTTGAAATCTTTTAGTGCATTTTAGTGTTTTTAGGCCAAATTCTGCACTTTTGATAGAAGTTGGTCAAAAGTCTGGTTGGAGGTTATTAGTGGCTAGTTTTACGTGTCTACACAAACTGTGGAATTAAAAAAATTACATCATTATAATAAATTAAAAATCATATAAGATTGAACACATACCATATTCTCATCTTCTGAAAACACTTGAAATAACTTCCAACTAATACCTCTACTCTGTTTCTTCTTGACTATCTTAGTAGAGATAATTTTATAAGATTAGATATATGATATTCAATATATCTATTAAAAACACGAGTCCTTTATAAAAATAAAAAATAATGAAATGATAATCAAATACCAGAGATCTCATTGAAGTTCATAAAAATGCACTAAATTATTCTTTCATTCATTGATTTCATTAGACTTATAATAGTAATACACAAAATTCTTCAATATAGACAATATATCTTTAAATATTGATCTTCTCTTATTCTTATTTAATTGTTCCACTTCTATCCATGTATAAATAGACTCTCTTCAATCCAATTTTCCCTTTTGCAACTCTTGAGAAGTCTCTAATTGATTCTTGATGGCTTCTAATGTGTGTCCATTTTTGGTGACTAGCCTTCTTAGGCATTATATAAGGTTGTAACATGGAAAATATAACCAAAAAGGTGGTAAATCATTAAAAACCACCCTATCATCTAAAATACCCCTAAACAAATAAAAAATCAACATTATAATCACATAAGAACATGACTATGACCTCAAAAACCATGAAAGAAATTCAAATTTTTGAATTGGTAGTTTCGATAGGAAAGTGTCAAAACAGCTCAAATTCAAATTTCATGCAAACCTAATACCTAAACATGACTCCATATTAACTTCTATTTATACAAAGTCCTTTAAAGACTCAAAATATTATAAGAAAAAGCCAAAATTCGAACAACTAAACATAAATATGACTTCTTAGGTGATGCCCCTGCATCACCTTGGCTATGAAATATTAGTTCCAATAAATAATTATGGTTGTAACCCATCTTTCCATTTTTATTTAAGGTAAATATCTCTAAATGGATCACTCTGGCTAAAAGTATAAGTTTACATTTATATATGAACATTCACTTTTATTTTATATTTATATATGGTATTATTCTTATACCTAATATTTATTTTATAAATGTACACTTAGGATATTTTAGTGGTTTTAAACATATGCAAGTTATAATGAAGATTTTTGTTTTCGAATTTCCCTTTAGATTTTAGACTTATCTAATTTTAAATATTTTAAGGTTTCGTAATTTCAATGAATGTGAAAAATAATGTTCAATAATGACCAATTAAGGACAATTGGTTGTGATTGGTAAACAATTTATCAACTCTTGTACTAAGTATGGAAAATTGGGACAAAAATGACCAATAAAGGTCAATGGTAGGTACAATTGGCCTATATCGACCAATGCTTACATTACTTATTTTAATTACAATAAATAATTTTTAATTATGTAAGATTTAGTGTAATTAACCCCAAATCATTATTTTCTCCATTAATAATGGTTAATTGCAAAGACGAGTGATTAATTATGTCACTTAGTTATGATTATCTATAAATAAATTAATTATCTCACTAACAATGACAAAGTGTAACAATAACTAGTAAATACCAGTTAAGGTTAGTGATGGGTGTTATTAACCTCCAATCATTAAATGTTTCCACTAACAAGAGATGATTGGGGTGATTTGTTCCAAATTGACTTACTAATAGAGGAACATTGAGACAAATAATGACCAATTAAGGATACCAAAGTGTTTTATTACCCTTAAATTATTAATGTTTGCATTAATGCAACCTAATTGAGATTAATAGTGAACAATGGTGCCTAATTGAGTATGATTATCAAAAAAATGAATAATGCTTGTGTAAATAAAAGATGTTTGTGATAAAAGAAAATAAAAATAAAATGACCAGCTAAGTCTAGTGATGGTTGTGAGACCTAGATAGACCAATTTTTGTAATAATAAAGGATAAATGTGACTAATAATTATTAATTATTGAAATTGGTGTTGATGGGCTTAAAAGTGACTAATTATTACTAATTAAGAAGGCTGAATTAGACAACTAATGAAACATTATGCCCAATTAAGGGTGAGATTAGCCCCTAATTCACCCATTTGTAAGATAATAAGTTACAATTGGGATGATTAATAACCATTTAATTTAAATCAATGTGAAATTACACATAATCAATAAATTGTTACTAATAAGTTATGATGGATGCCAATAAAAAATAATGGATGTTAATTTAGTGTAATTATCGTTAAATTGATTAACTCTTGCACAATAATGGATGATTGCAACATATAAAATGACCAATAATGAAAAAGTAAAGTTAGTTAAATTGTGAGACATATATAAATAAATGTTTTCATTAATAATGGACACATTTAACTAATGATTATGATCAATGTAGAATTGGTTGTTATTAACTTGAAAATGATTAAATATTCCACTAAAAATTGTAGGTTGAGAACAACAATGACAATTATTATTGATGAAGGTTGTGATTATACTAAAATACAAAATTGTTTTTGTTGATAAAAGATAATTTTGAGGAATTATGGAAATGATTAATGATTTTTGGTTATGCATACACAATTGACACTTTTTTTTTTCATTATTTTATGTTATTAATTTACTAGAAATAATTTTAAAAATATAAACCTAATTATTTGCCATTGAAGCAAAAAATGAAATGTTTAAAATTTAGACACATAATTCACCTTCTATTGTAGTTAATTGGTGATCCTAACTCATTATTAGACCAAATTTAACCAAAAAAAATGTACTATTTAAAGGGGATCCAAGTGATGAATGCCCAATTGGGGATATGCACACATAATGACCTAAAATCATAGTTATTTAGTATATGTAGGTTGTTATTAGATATATATTTACAAACAAATACTTTAATTGAGAATGAATGGAGAAATGAAGAATATTTTTAAATAATGCACATACAATTTACCCTCCTTTATCATTATTTTAAAAAAATTAATAAACTAAGGCCATAATGTGGAGTGATATAAGGTACGAATGATTTGTGGCCACACAAAAAAAAATCACCTGTATTTCATAATATTTAATGATGATAACTCGTTATTTTACGAAATTTGACAAAATCAGGGCCTAATGAGAAGAAAAGTGACCAAAGTAATGAATAATGTTTTGGGGTTATGTGCATAAAAATGATAAATATTTGTTGTTTATCGATGCCTATAAATCATTATTAAAACTATTTTGACACAACAAATTCTAATTAGGAGTGATTGGAGTAATGTTCAGGGTATTTTGAAGAAAGGTAGGTTATCTTTTACTATTAATGAATAAAAAATTGTGTTTATAAATTCATTGTTATTTTTTTTTAATTTTTGAAATAATTTTCATATTCTTATTGTAATTACAAAAAAATTATAAATAGAAGTATATACTTTGTTATTTTATATTATATGATTTAAGTTGTAGTGCTATTCATTTTTTTGTTTCTTAATTCTATTACAATCGAATAAGAAAATTATATTATATGATTATTATCTCCATAAACATACAATGTATGTTTGTAGGTAGAAAACTAGAAACTAAAAGAAAGAGAGGTAAGAAGAAGAAGACACGAAGAAATGAGAAGAGAGAGAAAAACGAAAACACAAAAATAAAAATTAAATTAAATTAATAATATATAATTTAAATTAATAATAACAAATATAAAAATACCTTCAAATAATAATACTTAATTTAAATCAATAACTTAACCAATACAATTAAATAATATAAATTTATAATCAATAAATACTATGTGTATTTACACTATAATGTGCATGAACATAGGTGCATGCATACACATATAATTAATTATATCATGTACGTAATATGTAAAGCGTTTAATTCTATATGTAATTATTAACAATATTTTAAGTAATACAATGTTTTTATAAGCTTCATTGTTGAATTCTGGATTTGTAGGATGTTATTCGGTTATTATAAGGTGTTCGTTCCATTCATACCATAATTGTTTATCCACTAAACTTGCAATCGAATAAGAGTACTTTGTGCGCCTTTCGGTTGAGCATGTACGACATCAAATCTTATTTTGGGGATGCTTTAATGGCATGTGTCTGAAACAAAAAATTAATATATTAAGATGCTTATCTCTAAGCTAATAGTGCCTGTTGCGATTTATAAAAAACTAAACCCCAAACATAAATTGGAATCAGCCGTGGAGTGCACAGATCTGTTGTAATCCAGCAGGTTTTGATAGGATTTCAAATCTCTATGAACGTTATTAGCTAGTTTCGTTGTAATTTGTAATTGGCCAATATCCACCTCTAAGTTATGAAAAAATAAAAAAAGGGCCAAGAATATGATGAACACGAATTAAAAAGGTTAGTGATTGTCGTTCTCCTGTACAAAAATGATAGCTGAGAAGGGTGGGGAAATTACTATTGCATTAAAAGATTACACTGGGGAGGGGTTGATCCTTGTGGGCCCTCTATCTATTGGATATATATTTATACATAGAGATGGGTCAAACATTTTATATTTTCATTAAGCTCTTACCTGCAATTTTTAATTTCCTTACAATTGAGCATAAATAAATTGGGATGTTTTATCCAAATAAATAAGGATGTTTTTATTTATTTATTTATTTTTAATTTTTTTAAAAAATATTTTGGGTTGGGATCTGAGAAGAGATTTCATGTTGTACAAAGAGGTATATCTCATTTCAGATTGGAAGGTATACATGTAGAAACAATTTTATATCAGTTTTTAAAACCATAAAGTTATAAATAAAGAGAAAGGAAGGTTGATTAAACAAATAAACTCATTTTTTAAAAATATTAAAAAGCTATCATTAAGATGAATAATGATTAATCCAAGGAAATGAAGGTGCAATTATCCATAATTTATGAGTGCTTATTAATAAGGTATGATTAATGCTAATAATGAGTAATGAAGGTTAATTAATTTTAATTATTCTTAAATTGATTAACACTTATATTAGAAATGGGTGCAATAATAGAAAATTAAGGGTAGTTTAGGATGAAAGATATAGATAAACCAAAGTTTGGTATGTTTAGAATGAATTTTACCAATGATTATTAATAATATGTGATTGGTTGTTATTAATTTGAAAGTGATGTGCTTTTTTATTAAGAAGTATAAGTTGAGAATAATAATGATAATTATGGTCGATTAATGATAATTGATGTTTGTTTGTCATTAATATATATTCTTAGATTGTTATTAGAATGAATTTGAAAAAAATAGATCCAATTAATTTTAGTTGGAGGAACGAATGGAAATGTTTGGACACGTAACTGACCCCTCAATAACTAATTATTAGATTGAAATTGACAAACCAATACCATATTTAAGAGGGTTTCAAGAGATGAAGGTCATCTATAAGTATGCACACATGATTAACCCACAATTATCATTATTTCAAATATAAAGCCCTACTAACGAGTGATATAAGGAGTGAAGGATGATCTATGACTACGTAGGCATATTTGAACATTATTTTTAATATTCAATGCTCTTATGTCATTACTAAACCAAATTTGAGAAAATAAGTCTTTAACGAGAAGTGATGAAAGTAGAAAATAATGACTTTTGAGATACATGCAGAAAAATTAAATATGATTGGTGTTATTTGAGCTTTATAAATCATTCTTAAGAGTTATTTTGGCAAACCAAGGAACTAAATAGAAGTGACTCGAGTAAAGAAGGTCGTTTTGGAGTAATAAGGGTTGTTTTGTGTTGAAAAAAGAAAAAAATTGTGTTTGTAGAGTTATAATTATTTTTTCCTTTTGGAAATAGGATGTTGCATTAAGTGTTTTGATAAATTTTGAATTTCTAAACTATAATCACAATAGATTATATTTATAAATATTGTTTTATCATGATGTACAATTCCTATATCATTTTTATAATTGCCTATCGTATATGATTTGAATTGTAATGCAACTTATTTTTTTATTTCTTAGTTTTATTAGATTAAATGAGAAAAATATATTATATGTTTCTTAGCCCTATAAATATATCATGTATATTATATGGAGAAAACGAGAAATAAAGGAAGAAAGAAAAATGAGACAAAATTATGATAAATAAAAAAGAGGACAACACATTAAAAAATGACCACAAATAATTATATATAAATTAATAATATCTAATTTAAATTAGTAATAGAAGATATGAGTAAATTAAAATAATATTATTTAATTTAGACTAATAATTTAATAAAATATATAAATATTTTAAAATTATATAAATGTTATAATTAATATATATATTTATAAACTATTTTAAGAACATTCATATATATAATTTCTTATATCATATATGTAGTACGGTTAATTCTATATTTAATTTTCAAAAATATTATATGTAATCCCTACAAAGATATATAATCCTTTTTTTTTATAAATAAAATAAAATCGAACGGTATTTTTTATATGCTCCGCCATTGAATTGTGGATTTGTAGGATGTTATCAAGTGTTCATTCAGTTCATTTTGAAATTTTATATCCGTTGGACTTAAACCCCAAAAAAATTGGTGCCTTTCAGTTGAGCATGTAGTACATCAAATCCCATTTTGGGGGCTACTTTAGTGGCATGTGTCTGAAACAAAAATTAAAACATTATGAAGCTCATCTCTATTATAATATTACTTGTTAAGATTTATAAAAAAACTAAGACAAACATGAATTGGAATCAGCCGTGGAGCGCATACATGTGTGGCAAGACAGTAGGTTATGATAAGCTATCACTTGTTATGCATGTGATTCTCGCAAATCTCTATGAAAGTTATCTGTGAGTTTCGTTGTAAGTTGTGATTGGCGAACGCCCACCTTTAAGCTGTGAAAATCTTAAAAAAAGCGTGAGAAAATGACGAAAATGAATTAAAAAATTTAGTGATTGTTATCTTCTTGTACCAAAAAGCCGATAGCTGAGAAGGGTGGGGGACATACTATTTCATTAAACGATTACACTGGGAAGTTGTGGATCTCAGGGCCCTCTCTGTATTGGATTTATATTTATATCTAGAGATTCGTCAAATATTTTATATTTTCATAACACTCTTTCTTGCTATTTTAAACTCTTTACAATTAAATTAAGGAAAATAAATTGGGATGTTTTATCGTGAATGATTGAGGATTTTTAGTGTCTTACAAACAATTTTAGGGTGTACAGAGAAGCATATTTCATTTAGAATACGAAGGTATATATTTAGAAACGTTTTGATATGATTTTTTAATATGAAATTGTAAAGGAAGAAAAGGTAAGGATCAGTAAACAAACATATTCATTTTATAACTATTTGATTATTATATTTGTTGGAAAATTATTTTTATCATAATATCATTTTATTTATATAATAAGCAATTAATAAAATATTTTACTATTTAATTTTTTGATTTTCTTTGACCTTTGTATTTTATCATTAAATTATTCATCCTTTATGTAAGTGCAATTAAAAATTAACAAAAAGTAACTTAAATAATATTACAAAGCGATCATTATATCTAACAAGTATCGTGCTGCGATAGGAGTACTTGACATGTGGATATGCGATAAAGTTATTAATCAGGGGGTTAGAGTAATCTGTGGCATTGGATTTATACATTGTTGCTTTGAAGAAAACAAAGAATGACAATTGTTATAGAGTGAGTTGTCATTGTGGGAAAAGGAGGAGTGGTAGAAATGGAGACAATTGCCTTGTAAAGAGTTTTACAATGATATATATAAGAAAAAAAATTTAAAAAGAGTAAACAAAAATTTATTAAGTATCATAGAAGGTTATTGGGTTGTCCATATTGATTTTTTTTAAATAAATGAATTACATGAAAAAATAAATAATGTATGATAGAAACATGAATACACTTGATTTACTTTAAGTACATTAATTTTTATGAAACTCTACCACTAGTTTTTTGCAAAGAATAGCCAAAATTTAAAGTGTTGTCCATGAATGACTTGTAAATGATCAAAAAAGAAGGAAATAGTATTGCATGACCGAGCATAAGCAAATACAAATGGATCAAAAAGGAAGGAAATACTACTGCATATTAGAGCACAAGAAAACACAAATGTAATTAAGTTTGAAGTCAACAAAGACCTGTACAATAAAAACTTTGCATGAGTAAATTTGATTTACTTTAAATTTCATGAAAATCTAAGACTAGTTTAACAAATAATAGTGAAAATATAAAATGTTATTCATGAATGCCTTGTTGTAATGACCTAAAAGTGGTAATTAGATGTTAAGAGTGTTTCTGAAGTTACCCTATTCCTAGCTTATCCCTAGACCCATTCTAGAGTCTTAGACACACTTTTCCAGTCATTTTGTAGACCACAATCACCTACAATTAGCCAAAACATAGTCCCATAACTCTATTTCTAGATCCCAACACAACTTGCTCAGCAATCTGCCAAGTGGACATTAACACCACATTTGGGACACTATAGCCACATGGTGCTAGTGTCCCCAACTAGGAACTACTATCCTTATTCCTAGATCTTCCCAACATATACTTTTTCAAATGTGTGCCCCTCCTAAAGTTGGCCTAATCATATTTTCTTATCTACATAAGCAATATAACCCTATAAATATAAGTCTAATTGACCTTTATTCACTAAAAGGAAATAGATGCAAATTCACATTCAAACCAAACACAAGTTGACCAAAATTAGGGTAATTAATCCCTATTCTACCCTATTTCTAGATACTACCATCTACAGTAGCCCCAATCCCATTTTTCAAACAATTCAAAACTCAAGCGCATACAAGGCATCGAATCCCACTCTCAATCAAACATTCACTTGTACTTGCATCAAGCACTAGGTGGGAGAACTACATCGGGATTGATCCCACTTCAAAGTATTGGTATGCAATCAACTCTCTTCACAACAGGGTATTGAGGATGTCCAATCTATCTTATTAATAGACACATAATTATTGATCATGCCATAATTTTAAGGAGGATTAGGGTTTGGATACTAAATTAGGTTTTCTAAGCACAACATAGAGTTCTAAGTTTTGTGCATGCAAGAATAGGACCTAAAAACACAATCGTGGGTGCTCTTAGAAAACTAGAATAATCCTACAAAGGTGATATTATCACCACTTGGAAGATACTACACAAACATGGAACTATTATCCATACTGGCTGCTACTATCGAGTGAGTATACAAACACCATAATCCTATTAATGACATTCAAAACTACCTGTAACTCAACTTTCAGAACCCAGATCATCTATGATAGTCAAGTTTTAGATAATTGTATTTATTCCTATTTATTGATATCTTTAAAAAGTCAAAGAAGGTCAAATGCTATAATAAATTAGTGCTTAATTTTTGAATATTTATTTGATTGATTTAGACATCTCAACCCTTTAATCTAAACATAGGTTCTACATAGTTAAACCCTAAAAGGTTAAATCATTTGGTGAAATCGTCTTACTTGAAACCCTATATTGCATTATTCTAATTTTGTGCAATAAATTTAGTGCTACATACTTCTGATTTCTATTTTTTTAAGACAACCTAGCTAATTAAAATCAATTTTACATTAGGATTTTAATTTATTTTACATATAATAAAAAAAATTGTAAAGAAATCCTAGATTCAAAAAACCCTATCCTTATATACTTGTATGGTTTATATCCCTTTTCCCCTATTTTCATTAGTTACCATTAATTATTCAAAATTCATATATTTTATTTTAGTATCTCTATTTAAATTTGTTTGTTATATGTCATCTAAAAAAGCTATCTCCCTTCCACTAAGAAGAAGTCTAAGACTAGGTGGTAATCCTATAAAGCATATTTAAATTCTTGCTATTTGAACATATAACAAGGACAAAGAACCTATTACAACTCCATCTATGAATCCTTCACACCATGATTATGTGAAATTAAATGATAATGTATCCAAACATGAATAATATATCAAAGATCAAGATCAGGTCCATTTTGAGGATCAAGACATGCTAGCTCCACTTAATGATAATGATATAATTATGAACAAAGATGAGGTATTATACAATCAAAGGTAGAATTCAGGAATGACCCCTTGATCATACATAAATTATACATGCCATATTAGTAATCAAGAATAAGATTAAAATGATCAATCTTTAACCTCTATAGTTAATAATATTGTTACACCTTTAGTGGGGCCCACTCAACCAACTCAGATTGCACAACCAAATATTGTTACTCAACGAACAATGATAGTTACACAATGTATGGGTAGTTATTATACCACATATGTAGAATCGCTTATGAAGGAGGTTCTTACTTTATAGTCTAAGGTATTATATCTCAGGAAAGGAGTAGTTAGGCCATCACATGCCTTGGATTCTAATATTTTCTTTCATACATCTTTGGCACATCACATAGGGGAAACTCCTTTCCCATCTAGTTTTTTGGCACCCAAGGTCACATTATATGATTCCAAGGGTGACCTAGAGCATCACCTTAAAGGCTTTTACATAACATGCTTGGACTGTGTGTCCAATGATTGACTTCTTATGAAGTTATTTCCATGAAGTGTCAAGGATTATGCCCTACAGTGGTTCTATGATTTGGAAAATCGATATCTCACAACATTTAATACTTTAGCCTATATGTCGCTAACACAGTTATTTATCAACATCAATGATAATTTATGATATGCAAAAGTGGCACAGTTAAAGTAAAATTTAAATGAGCGTATCACTAATTATGTCTTACAATACAAGATAATATTATCAAAATTGACTAGCCCCATGATAGATAGAGATCTTCATGATATATTTAAATAGAGTCTATTTTTATCACTACACAAAGTTATCTTATTCAATAAGTTTTCCACATTTACTGATATGTGCCACACAATCAAGGAAAAAGAGGTTAAGTTCTTAACAATGGGAAAACTCAAGTGCACAAATGGACTAGAATCAACTATTAATCTTATACAAATGAACCTCCATACAAGCTCAAGACCCAAAAAAACAAAAGTGATCAAGAGGCCATAGTCAACATAACTTCTGAGCTTTTTTATAGATTGTTTTTATCTACTCCTCAGTGTAAAGTGATCACAAATTTTTAGAGTCACTAGCACGAGTTCTAAAATAACTATTGGAATCAAATATCATATCTCTCCCTCCCATTAAAGAGATTGATACCACATGACCTATTCTAAAGAGTTATGATTCGCATGCACTCTATGATTATAATAGGGCACTAGGCCACATGAGAAATGGATTCATTAGCCTTAAGAACAAAATATAACATCTCACTAAGGCTAACATTGTTGATGTGGGAATACCCATAAAGGCACCAAAACAACAACAAATAGAGGAAAAGGAATTCATGATATTTTAATATCCTTTCCCAAATCATACAAATAATAAGGTAGGGGGAACATCAAGTGTTCACTATACATACCAGACATGTTCACCACTAGATTCATATCTCATAGTTACAAAGGAGACACATCCAATGCATAACGTTATTGGCATGTATCAAACTATAGTGTCACCTATACCACTTATCACATTTTCAAAGTAGGTTATTGTGGATGATGACATAGCTTTGCATGTGCTCTTCATACAAGCATACATAGACCACCATCATATTCAAAGTGTTAAGGTTGACAATAGACCAAGCATGAGCATGTGCACCATGAAACTCTTACAACACTTGGGCTACACATAGTGGGATATATTTCTTACATATAAATTCATTAGTGATTTGGTGACAACATTTAGAGCTCCATTAGGAAGATTATGCTTCCATTACAGGGTAGACCAGCACACATAGCCACTTGATTCCTAGTAGTAACTAGTATGAGTGTATTTGATATATTATTGGGTAGGCTATGATTACATTAGCTCTAATCCATCCCATCTACAATACACTTATGCTTAAAGCATATATATTCTAACTAGGTGGTTAAGATTGAGGATGTCCCATATGAGTATCATCTTCCCATCCCATAGGCAGTTCCAACATAGTTTCCATCTAAAACTCCAACACCAATACAAGTTACAGTTCAATTACCACTACTATATATTTCATGGTTATCAGTTATAACATAGAATATAGATCCTATGTATACATCATAATTTTTAATAAAATCATTAGTGTATACTAGGTCTACTCCTATGGCATCTACATCCACACATAATATCCCATGGAGACCATTACTAGAGAGACCACTACATCATAGATATGTCATAGATTCTATCGGACCCTCCTCTACACAATTTATGCTGAGATCAGTTATGTTGGGTTCTTAGGGTTCTCATCATGAGATCATCTACATATTCTACTTATACTAGATGGTTCCCTAAGACACCTATAGCTCACAGGGCATCACAATTAGTGCCACAACATCATAGTATCAATAATCATGTATCTTCAGGCTCAGATTATACAACATAGTAGATCATATGATCATAGTTCCACTTTCACACCACACACATGATCACAGTTCCCCATTTGACATAGGTCATAGTGATGGTGAGTCTCCCATGAGACTCATTGGTTAGTATGGTTCCTACCCTTTTACATACTTCTCTCTCTTGCTCCTTGTACATAGTTTATTTCCATTTTATTGTACATAGATTATACTAAGAAAACATAAAAATAATATAACATGTCGAAGTATAAAACATTCAAATATTTGAAAAACATAAAATTTTACAGATTGTATGTATTTTTATGTTTACATTTCTACTAATTACCATATGTTTCATATTTATGGCTATCCTATTATAGTCAGTTTAATTATACACATATGCTTCATTTGTTCTTATTGAGTGCTTGAAATTTATAGATAGGACTCTAGTCCACTACACTAATCTAGACCAGCTATCATCTACCCATTGGGGGTATCTCCTACATAGTTTTTATAACCAAGTTTTATCTTTACATACTATACACTCTAATTATGTATTGATTTAAATTGATATTGATAATTTCTCCTCATTGCTCAAATTTGTTGTCAACTGTCACTAGTTAGAATTAGTATATATGCATCCTATTCTCTACATATATTTGTATTGCACATTTATGCATGCATTCATTTATAGTTTTCCTAGATTAGACTTTATTATGTTTCCTATATTTATTTCATCTTTAAGGGAATTTGAATATGCCATTGTTCATTGGCTCTATGCCACTTCTTTTTTGTATGCCTTGGATATGTGCTCATGTCTCTTGTGTGCGCTTGCATGCTTCTATATGTAGACATTTGAACATGTCCTTTTATGTGGCTCTATGATAAATAGCTTATTGTTGGTTTATGTGGACATTTGAACATGTCCTTATATGTCGTCCACTCTTAGATTTAGTAACATGTGCCCATGTCCCTTGTATTGTGTCCCCTTGGCCTATCTTTTATCTGCCTCATGTGTTTGTATGTTTGCTTCCTTATATTCTTCTACACCATGACACTTATATTTTCTTGTTATACACACACACACATACTATTTTTTTATGCCATGATGGATCTCATGTATATACCCTTCCTAATTGGGTTCTGCCATAGACATCATGCCCCATCCCCCTAGGTATTTTTAAATATTTGATGTTATACACATTGATTACATCTATATTGACACCATTATGAAATGTTGGATTACAACTTACATCTTACATTACCTACTCATGCTCATATTTATTTAGATTTTGGTGCTATGTTTATAATTTGTATTGAAATATAATCCACATGATCTAACTAACACATTTTTAGAGCTAATTATTTAGAGGGAATTTTTTACATAGATTTCATAAATACCATCAAAATTGAGAGAATTCACAAGGCTTTGAAATAGAGATAAGGCTCCTACATTACTATTCACAACTACATTTTAGCACACAAGTTCATTTTTAGACATTAGACCTATGGTAGACACAGATCAAAATAGATACTCAAAAGCTAGTTTAGATCACTAAGAAATCAAACTAAGCAAACATTAGTACCTATATTGGACACTAGCACCATATGGCACTATTTTACACTACAGGATGCTACTATCCAACTTAGCCTCAACTTTTGGACATTCTAGATAATTAAGACCAATATACCAAGTAAAGTACATATATTCATACATATAATCACATGTTTGACATTTATGTTTAGATTTTACTTAGATTCATTAATTATAGTTTAGATTCATACAAATTATTTAGATTTCATGACATCATGCATGGCATGGTCACTTCCACTTTTAGTTTAGTTATAGAGATTTAGTTATTACATACTTAGTTCATATTTAACATAATTATATACCAAATTGGGGGTATGTACACAATACATACTTTCCATATACTCAGCTACACATATTTTGATCAGATGGACTGGAAAAATCCTTTTCTTTATTTATGCTATATACACTTTATATCACATTTCAAGTTGTCACCAAATTCATACCTTAATCCACCTACAATGGTTACCATTCCTGAGTGGCCTAGAGTCTCTTAATAAACCCAAGTGACCATAGAGCTAAATACATAGTTAGATACTTTCATCACTTTGCTTACAATAGTTTCATATGTATCTACTTCACAGAGGTGGGCAATGATGGATTCATGGCCTACTTGAGTTCTTGAGCCACCTACATGAGAGGGTTAAACACACTTATAGTCGTATCTTACATATTCTTAAAGATCAAGATCCACCAAATAGTGGTGGTAAATATGAGGATTGAACAATACATCAACTTTATCCAAGATATTTAAAAATGTGTTTAATATATACACTCACATGTGTAGGTTGTCACTAGGTTCATGCATTGGGTTGCATACCTAATGAGGTATATTCATCCCTTTCATCTCTCTTTACTCTGCTTTACTCAGGTACTTTATTTTAGTATAGTATTATGATTTTTATCATATCTTAAATAAGGATTGATTTTTACATGTTTATTTATGATATATTACTTTGGATCATGTTCTATATATGCAGACCCAGATTTGCATAGTCAAACATAGTTACATAGGATTCACTTTCAAGGTAAGTCTAGGTATTCTTATTTTTCCTTTATATTTGTCATTTTTATTTTTTGCATTACTATCATAAAATGGGGTGGAAAATTTAATCATATAAAAGTGGTAAGTTCATGCTGTGAGTGTCTCCTGAGTTACACTATTATTCGATTATCCCTAGACCCATTATAG
>JARHVA010007547.1:482500-500000 GCA_037957365.1 Torreya grandis | reverse complement strand
CACATACATCACACAATTACACCAACCACTTCAAATGAGAGAAATAAATTAGCTTGATCCCTCTTCAGAGTATTTGTATATAAGCAGCGTGCCCATACATGGGGTGTGAAGTGCATCCAGTCTATCCTTTACACACTAACCAATCTCTCTTTCCTGAGTTAGGTATACAATTTTAAGTACTAGAAGCTCCTAAGGGTTTAGAATATTGAATTAGACACATAATAATCCCTACACAAAATTAGGCTTCAATATTTCACTACCAAGGTCTTACAAGTCTATCAATCAAAACCTAAAAAAAACTAGACCACTAGGACAAAAGTATCAGAAGTGGGAAACAACTTTGAAAAGGGAAAATAGCTCCAAAAAGTGGACTATAATTCCAAGTATTAGGGTATCAAGAGTTTGGCACTCATGTCCAATCCAGAAACAATGTTTTGGGTCTTATTTGTGATAGTCTCCTATCCTTACATAGCAATTTCCAAATCTTGAATCATCTGCTTCGACCTAGAATAAGATAAGTTTGATTTATCTATATTTATTTTTATTTTTAGAAAAAATAAAATACATATCTATTTACACAAATTAGTAGGTTAATACAAAATCATATTTATTTATTGATTTACATTTACTCAAACCTTTATTTGCTTAGGAATTAAACACTTAATTTCGAAAAAAAATGAAACATTTGGTGAACCCGACTTACTTCAAATTTTTGCATAAAAACACTAGAAAGTCTAGGGATAATTATTTCTTATTTTTTCAATAATTTATTGATTTTTATGTAATTTAATAATTAAAAAACTACAAATTAATCACAATATTTTCAATAAGTTCATCAAAAGCCTAGTTTTCACATAGTAGGTCCTATTTGCATACATACACTTTCAAACCACTAGGAAAAATATACTATTAATTTTAGAAATATTTTTATATATTTCCTCATTTTTTCAAAATTAAAACTACAAATTTTCTATAATTTTTTCAAATTACTACACTAATTTTGGAAAATTTCATTCAAAACCCTAGTTTCATCAAATACATTCTCAGGTATTTTCCAGTACTTTTTGCATAATTTTATAAAAATTTGGTTGCATATTTAACTTAGAAAAATCAATTCAAATTCAAAAGCTCATAGTATTTTTTAAAATCATTATTTGAATGTACTAGCTCCTTATTTTTTGTTTGAGGTATCACCTTACATTTATAGCCAGATTATTAAAATATTGCTCAACTATTTGCATATTCTTCTTACATTTCTTGAAAATAACAAAGAAACCATAATGGGCCCTATCATGTACTTGAATGATGAAGTTTATCATATGTTAGTACAAGGTTTCATCCTATGCATTTCATGCGTAATGTTCATACTAAGGGATGATATTATGACATTTATTGCTAAAATTATACAAGATTTACACATGCTATTTTGCATATTCTATATCTCTATTATGGATAATCTTCAAGTTTCTTATGTTCAACATGTAAGAAATATTATGTTACAACTCAAAGCTCTATATATAGTTAGACATAAACTCATTATATTTATCTTTTACTCTCTATTTGTCATATGGAGCCATTTCCAGACTCATTATACTCAACAAATGAAATTTTTTAAGTAGCATATCAAAAATTTCTATATATTCATGTACAATATAACATTGTCTACCTCTTACTTGTTATATTATATGTGCCATACTCTTTATAAGTATATAATTACACACATAATCACCCAAAGTACATGCATTTCACTTCACATTAATGTTTTTTGCATCAATGGATATAACTCATTGGGTATTTTTGAGTATCTTCCTATCATCACTAGATGATAGCAATCACTAGTGATTATATACATCCTTCCCTCCTTCGAAATTTGTATATCTAGCTCTTATGCCACACCTAATACTATCTTTATGCCTATAGTATATCATGAAGTCCATGCTATCATCCAAGTTTATAGAGATAGGTAGGTTGATATTACCCAGGGCCATAACTTTATTGCTCAAGCTAGTTCCCCTTTAGACATAGTTTCTCTTCTCAAACTCCTCTAATGATAAAATGTTTACAAGGATGTATTGTAGACAACCATTAATAATACTATAATCCCTGTCTCCACTGAACCAACCTATGTTTCATCCATCCTCAACACAATGTAATGGACTGAAGAGCATATCTCTTTTTAAAAAGAGGATTTACCCCCATAACACATCATTGAACAACATCTAAATATGTATATTCAATTAAAAATTAATGATGTTGGGGTCAAAAGAGTACTATTTGATTATTTTTCAGGCCTTAACATTTGTAAAATCTCATTTCTTAAGCATATTAACATACAACCCCATGATCTAGACCATTCTTGTATAAACATCAAAGGTTTTGACAACATCCCATGAAAAGTAATGGGTCAAATAACACTTAATCTTACCCTAGGGCTCAAGACATTACAAATCACCTACCCAGTCATGCCCAATGACCTTAATTATAACTTATTACTAGGTTAGCCTTGGATTTATGATATGCATGTACTTCCTTCCACACTCGATGCATGTCTAAAATTTAGTTACAAAGGTTACATATATGCATGCCAAATAGACCACAAACCTTTTAAATATTATCAAGTAGTTGAATCTCCACATAACTATATTCCACACTTTAATCTAGGTAGTATACCTACATAATTAATTACTCCCGGTACACCCTTAGATCATACACAAAATCAAAAAATTCCAAATTTTATTGAAATACCCACACCAAAAAACAAATTTGCTTCACCATTTGCACTTAAATATCTAAATAAGATGGGCTATCAAGGTAAAGGACTTGGAAAACATGAACAAGGAATAGTCAATCTAATCAAGGCATCCACACAACATAAATTATATGGGATAGGATACTAGTTACACCTTAACCACATCAAATCCTCTCCAACCCTTTTGTAACACATACAATTTTGTCTAGCAATTACATGCACAAATAATATAGTCAATCATACTTCTACACTATCATTAATCTACACTAATCTTATTCAAAACATAGCTTCACCCAGTATGTTTTCATTAGATGAATTCTCTAATGATGAATTCCTCCTCCAAATACTTCATGTATATGAGGATCTCCCATCTTGTTACCATAAAAACTAATTTCCAAACCACACAAATACCCTTCCATATTTTGGAGAAAGTACCAATTCCTCCCTTGATATACTAGTTAACTCAAATGATACTATGCCTACATATCTATACACACTCAATCGTTCCACATTACTTAACAAAGAAATAATGAATTTCAATTTTAGGAATGTTAAGGATCCCCACATTATCTTTATTAGCTTTTACTCTAAAAAATGAAGAACATGATATTAGTCAAGCCTTAACAAAATTCCTTGAACTCTTTGCTTGGTCATATTTTGATATGCTAGGAATTGATACATCCATAGCAGTCCATCAGATTCTTTTATACCCTAACCCTAAACCAGTTAAACAAAAAATTCATAAAATTCATTTTAAGGTGGCTCTTTTATTCAAATATTAAATCCAACAACTCATAGATGTTGTTTTCATTCTCCCAATAAGACATCTTGAATAGATTTCCAATATAGTTCCTATCATCAAACCTAATGGGAAAATTTGATGTTGTTCTAATTCTAGAGATCTAAATAAAGCATGCTCAAAAGATGATTTCCCTTTACCCAATATTGATATCATCATAGAATCCACAATCAGATATAGAATGCTATCATTTATGGATGGTTTTTATGGTTATAATCAAATCAAAATTGTTGAAGAAGATCAATAAAAAACATCTTTCAAAACACAATGGGGCACATTTTGTTACATTGTTATGCCTTTCAGATTAAATAATACTAGGGACACATATCAGCATACTATGACACACATCTTTCATGACTTAATTCACCATACTATCAAATATTATGTAGATGATATACTAGCTAAATCCAAATAATGACAACATCAAGCCATTGATCTACAAAATATTTTTACACAACTCAGAAAATACAACATATGATTAAACCCAAATAAATATGTATTCAGAGTTACGTTAGGAAAACTCTTTGGTTTCATTATATCTTAATGTGGCATTGAAGTTGATCCTAAGAATTTAAAAGCTATTATTGATATACCACCCATACCAATATAAAACAACTCCATTCCCTCCAAGGTAAAATCTAAGTAATTTGTCATTTTGTAGCTCAACTTGTTGATAAAACATAGTCCTTTATGCACTTACTAAAGAAAGATACAAATTTTATTGGGGACCAATCCTATCAAATTATCTTCAACACAATCAAACAATATCTCTTTAATCTACCTATTTTAGTCCCACATATCCCAGATAAACCTTTCCTCCTTTATATCTCTACAACCGATCACTCATTAGGAACACTCTTAGCACAACATAATGATTAAAATACTAAATTCACAATTTTTTTATAGAAGTTACACATTGGTCGATTATGAAAAAAATTATTCCCTAATAGAAAAATTATGTCTAGGATTAGTTTTCACTACACTAAAACTCTAAAATTACATGGTCAATAATGAAACTCACGTAATCTCAAAAGCAGACCCTTTGAAGTTATTACTAGTAAAACCATATCTTTCTAGCCACATCACAAAATGGGTTATGTTATTGATAGAATTTGACTTAAAATATAACTCCAAAAATGTATTAAGGGCTAAATCATTATAGACCATTTAGAAGTAGCCCCACTATTAGATATCAACCCTTTAAGTGACACATTTAGAGATGATTTCACTAGATATTATACTTATATAGATACCTATACCATGTTCTTTGATGTCTCTTGATGCACATATGGTTTAGGAGTGGGCATTGTCTTTATCTATCCCTCTCGCCATATAATTCCTGTAGCATATTGATTATGTTTTTCATACACCAACTAGGTAGCAACCTATGAAGCACTCATTTTAGGACTATTTGCTGTAGAATCCCTCAAAATCAAATCAACTCAAATATTTAGGGATTCTAAATTAGTGGTTAATCAAGTTAATGATGTTTATCAAACAAAAGAAGAACACCTTATCCCATACCATAATATGGTATAGTGTATATCCTCATAATTTGACTATTTTTGTATTGAGATCATTCCTTTAAAATAAAATAGACATGCATATGTAATAGATATCATGACATCTCTCATTCCCATTGATATCAATGATGATCAAGCAATCTTTACAATTAAATTATTACATTCACCATAAATATATAACATAAATTTGATCATTCTCTCCATTTTAGCAACTACACAAAGATCTACAACCCCTAAATGGTTTACTAACATTTACAACTTTCTAAAAAGATCTATTACACCAGACACTTTCTCCCAAAATGACAAATGTAAGTTATAAAAGCAAGCACTTCATTATGTAATTATCAGTGGGGACCTTTTCAAATGATCCTTTGATGGACACTTACTATGATGATTAACCTTCATAGAAGCCAAAATTACTCTAACTCAAATACATGATAGTGAATGTGGTGGTCACTTTAGTGGCAAAGCAATGTCACACAAACTTATCTGACAAGGGTACTACTGGCTTACCATGGAAGATGAATGTTGAAAAGATGCAAAGTTGTATGATAAATGCCAATAACATAATAATTTTTAGCATGCATTGTCATAACAATTACAACCTATTGTATCTCCATGGCCATTCATGTTATGGGAATTTGATCTCATTGGAAAAATCAACATGAGCCTACCAATGAACATACATTCATAATCACTACAACATAATACTTTACTAAATGGGTGGAATCAGTTCCACTTCAATCTAGCATATGTGAAAATAGTTGTAGTGTTATCATGACACATAATATTTCAAGCTTTAGCCTACATGCTGCTATAATTTTAAATAATGGAACATCATTCCAAAATAAAACTATAAAAAAAAATTGTACCAAATACAAAATCCAACACACATTTTCCATTCTATACTATCCATAAGGAAATGGTCAAGTAAAATCCACTAACAAAATAATTAACATCTTGAGTAAAATAGTAACCAAGTTTGGCAATGATTATCACAATAAACTAGTTTTCACACTATAGGCCTATTGCACAAGTATTTGTATGACCACAGGGACTACTCCCTATTCACTCATCTATGGCACAAAGGTAATTGTACCATTAGAATTAGAAATTCCATCCCTTTCTATCCCCCTAAAAGGTATTCTCAATAATGACTAGTAATGAGAAAAGCTTTTACACCATCTCAAATAATTAGACCATACATGTATTCAAGATGAATAACACTTTAGAATATACTAATAATTCATACAATGAGCCTACAATAAGTGCATTCACATCAGAGAATTTGAAGTTAATGATCTTGTTCCAAAAGAAAACCTTCACAATGTCAATGCCAAGGAAGAAACTAAAGGGAAATTCAAACCAAATTGGCTAGGTCTCTACATTATTAATAAGAATCTTAGCCCTAAATTATATCATCTAACATCATTAAAAGGAAAGGAACTCAAAAACCCAATGAAATTTATGCATCTACACAAATTCCATGTATATTAGGTTCTTTCTACATATTTATTGTACATATTGTCTCTTGCACTTCTTGTACATATTTCAAATATATTTAGAAATAAAAAAATAATAGAAAAACATAGAAAAAAAAAACCACCAAATACATTTTTTATTGTATGCATCATCCATGTTCTATATCACTACTATCATGCTAGAACTTATATTTGATATTTCATGCTATTGTATGTTGATTTTCTACATTAGCATGCTTCACTTGATCTTCTTTGAGTGTCTGTAGTGACACCCACTTATTTGATTGCTTCATTTGACCCATAGAGAGGGAATTATTACTTCTACATTTGACACATGCATTATTATATATACCTATTGGGGGCATATTCTACATGACTACACCATCTAGGTTATATCATTCCTACACTACACACTCTAAGTTATCATGTTGATGCACATTATCTACTATCTTACAAAAATTACCTTATCGATATATCATTAGCATATAGCACTTGTGTATTTCTTAGTATCTACTATTATGTGCATTTTTGTAGTATTTAACACTTGTGTATCTCTTAGGATATACCTAGTCTTGTACTACACATGTTTTGCATAATTTTACATTTGATTTGAGTAGTAAAATGTGCTTGTATCCTTACAATTATTATATGCTTTCTCTACATGCTTATCATAGCTTGTGTAATTGGATTTTCAATTCCATCTTGTCTTCTACTTGTGCCTTCAAACATTTACCAATTTCCTTTAATTATTTTTCATGTGTCTACATTAGGACATTTTCCAATTTCCTTTTTTATACTCCTCTATGTGCCAATTTTGCTTATTTATTTGAACATACATTCAATTATTTTTTCAAGTTTGAGTGACATGTGCCCATGTCCCTTGTTTGCACAGCCCCTTCACCCATCTAATATGTTTCTTTCTTCTTGATTGTTGATTATTTATTGTTTGCTTATTGTTTATCAAATGTATGCAATGGCATGATCCATATCATGCATTTTCTTTGCTTTCTTGGATGCCATGATGGACATCATGCTCCATCCTTCTAACTAACAACTAACAATTAACATTTCTAGTCTAGTTCAGTATCATGCACATGCTTTCACATAATTATATCTATGTAGGCATACACCTATTGATCTAAAAATATATCAATACAGACATTGTTATATCTCAAAGCAAATTACCAAACATCAAATGCTTTATCATATATCTCTTAATAATTAACACACTTGTAGGAATATTTTCTTCTGAGGGTAGTCATCTCATGTTCATCATTCTTACCCTAAAAAGATGGGGAATCCAATAGGTGTTTTTTCATAGAGATAAAACCTCCTATCATTTCAAATAGTGGAATTCAAAATAGTTAGCGTAGAATCCAGAGGTCAAACTAGTCAAATTAGAATATAAAAATTGGAACAATCTCAGATCAGTAGTTAGTTTTCACACCAAATAGTAGCACCAAAAATGGACATTAGCACTAGAAATGGATAATAGTGGCAAAAATGGGATAGTAATGATAAAAATAGGGGTGTTCATATTTTAGTGCTCTTATCCAGGTAGAAAAACACTCAAGGTTTCTATAAATAGGCAACAAGTTTAGTTTATGGATAGTTTTTACACTTCTAGATCCTTCGGATTCAATAGTTTCAGTATAATTTTTTTAGATACAAGGGTTTATCATACATGACATGATGGTTCTCACTTTCAATTTAGATTGGGTATTTGGCATAAATTCTACATCAGAATCCATGTTCTAGACATTATTGATTAAGGGAAATGTGCTTGGCACATTGATCTTCTTTTATTTTTATGTTTAGTTTATTCTAGGCATTCTCAATAATTTCATGCCTTACTCCATTTGTAGGTGGTTGGCATCACATTTGAGTTAAAATTTTATACAAATTTAGATCTTTGTGTACTTGAGTTCATGAGTTAGCTTTCATGTAGGCCTAGTACATTAGTTTCGTATTGGTTTTCATAAAAGCCTAATTTCCATATTTTGAAATGGCCAAGAGTGACCTAGTTTCAAGTACACATTCAGCTATCCATGCCATAGTATCAAATTTTTAGCACATTCATGGGATCCATGAGCCATCTCATATGATATATATTTTATATTGGTATCAATTCATAGATTCATTTAATGGGGTAATAATGGAGCCAAAGGGATAGCATTTGTATTCTTGAGCCACCTATTCAGAGGGATTGAACATATAGTCCAGACATCAATTAGCACACTCATGATTCATTAACTTCACTTAGTTGGTTTGATGGAACCAAGGGGCTAGACATTACATTATTAAACCAAATTTTGGGCAATTGAGTACTCAGATTCATTCATGATATTACTCTTCATTCAGTACATACTCAACACAATCTAACATCATATTAGGTTTTGTATTGGTTCACATACTCATTGAGGTGTATTTGTTCCTCTCTCTTCCTTTACTTAGCTTTTATACATTCTTATTTTAGATATATCATATCTAGTAACAACTGATCTACTTCATGTTTTTATTTGTAGATTCAAACATAATAGTGTGCTCTCTTAATGCACATCCAATGTCACACATCTTCATGAGATTTTCCCTTATGGGTAATTTCAAGTATGCTTTCTTTTTCTCCTTTATGCTAGTATTTTGCTTTCTTGCATCACTAGAATAAACGGAGGGAAAATTTAATCATATAAAATATTAAATTAGATGATTTAGGCATGGCTAATAGCACCCAACCTATAGTTCCTCCATCTTTCTCACTCAACCCTTCTTGGCTATACTTTCACTAATTCCCAATCATTCGTAGCATCCCAGACTTATCATTTTGAGACCCATGCAACACTCTCAGACCCAGATCCATCCTCCTAGGTCTCATCCTCCTAGGATAATAGGGGTGTCTTATTTCTAGCACTATTGTCCAACTTCACTTTAGCACCAAATGGTCATATTTTCTTTATTCCTTATCTTTTACCCTATCATCCTAATTCAGTCTCATTTAACCCACGATCATAAATTTACCTATAAAATGTCATTCAATGTACATTTATAAGGGTAAAAAACTCATTCATAATAAATAAGTAATACTACAAACAAGTGCACTCAAGAACTCTTCCCTATTCTCTACATATATCCTTACAAGACCAATTCAAGCCTATTCAAGCATTCATACCGGTCCCTAGTTATGCAAAGTAAATTCAAGTTTCACATCTAGCTACATACATCATATAATTTCACCAAACACTTAAAATGGGAGAATTAAATTATCTTGATCCCTCTTTAGATTATTGGTATGTAGGTAGTGTGCCCACACACAGGGTGTGAAGTGCATCCAGTGTATCTTTTACACACTAACCCCTTCTCTCTTTCTCAAGTTTCCTATACAGGTTTAAGCATCAAGAGCTCCTAAGGGTTTAGAAGATTGAATCAGACATACAATGAGATCTATAAGGAATCATGTTTTGATATTTCACTTCTAGGGTGTCACAAGCCTATCAAGAAAAACCCAAAAAAACCATACCACCAAGACAATAATGCTAAAAGTAGATGATATCTCCAAAAAGGGACAACTCTAAAAAGTGGACTATAATGCCAAGTAGCAAGGTGTTTAGAGTTTGGTGCTCCTATATAATCCAAAAACAAAGTTTTAGGTCCTATTTTGAAATAGTTTACTATCCTTTAAAAATAATTTCTAGATCTTGAATCATCATCTTTGACCTAGAATAAGCTATCTTTGATTTCTCTAATATTTCTTGTTATTTTTAGAAAAGATAAAATACATATCTATTTACACAAATCAATAGGTTAATAAAATCATATTTATTTACTAATTTAGTAATTCCAATTTCTCTCTCTCTCTCTCTCTCTCTCTCTCTCTCTCTCTCTCTCTCTCTCTCTCTCTCTCTCTCTCTCTCTCTCTCTCTCTCTCTCTCTCTCTCTCTCTCTCTCTCTCTCTCTCTCTCTCTCTCTCTCTCTCTCTCTCTCTCTCTCTCTCTCTCTCTCTCTCTCTCTCTCTCTCTCTCTCTCTCTCTCTCTCTCTCTCTCTCTCTCTCTCTCTCTCTCTCTCTCTGCCTCTGCCATACCATTTACTTCATATTTGCCTTTCTTAACTTGTGAAGTTGGTGATGGAGGAGAGAGAAGTCTTGAAGCAACTATTCAACTTGAAAATTTTCCCAAAGTTAGAAAATTATTTGATGGATATAAAGAGACACTCTAAATCCATTTAAAACTTAAATTGCAAGGTCATACAATTGCCCAAAAGTTGTTTATAAAGTGCCCTTTCACTTAGTTTACAAATTAAATTACAGATGTCATCAGTATCTAACCATCCCTAAACAATATATGATCCATTGAATACATTAATTACATATGAAATCTTCCTTAAATGTTTTCTACTTGGAATGATACATGAAACTCCTCTAAATAGGTCAAAATGTGGCTAAATTGTCATTTTTTTCATATAAGAGACAAATAAGAAGTTAGTACATGATATTGTGATATAAAGGCCACCTAAATAACCTTTTATAATTAAATTAGACCATACCAAACATTTAACCATGTTTAACAATGTCAAGACCTTTAAATTGACCCATATGACTAGACAATTGTACATAAGACCATAACTTGGACAAGGTTAGTGAAGGGAAAATATGACTATATAAAACTCGTTACTATGATTTATGACCATCACAATACCATACAAAAGTTTTTTGACAACCTTATTAAGATTCAACCAAGAAGGGGTGACCAATTTTAACTGGAGGTTAACATTTGGTTAACAATTTGGTCATTCATAGGGTAAATATGCCTACAATGCTAATGGAATAATGGCCTTGTCAACCCATTAGGCAATTCGGTCACTCCTATGATACAATATAAAATTGGCATGCCTTCATAAGACTTTAAACTTACACCAAACTAGACAACAATAAGCAAACACATTATGCTCATGGAATTTAGGGAAAACCACACAATAAAGACTCAAAAAAACACACTTAACCTACTATGTACATACATCAAAACATGTTTAACATGATGGAACATTTCCTCTCCCTTCAAACGGGATAAAAAATAATATTCCTTGAGTCATAGATGCTCCATGAGAATAATTTACCATATGAAGGATGTTTTTAAAATAAAATTTTCTTATGAAGGTGATTTAAGGACTTACCACCCATTGGACCTATTTTATAACATGATGTAGAAAGGGATTCAAAGTTAGAGGTCAAAATTAATTTACTAGATGGGATTGTATAGTTAGCAAGGGTTTAACAAGTTGAACAGGGTAAAGAAGGGGTCAATTAGGGGGTAAAAAAGGAAAACTTGGAGGTAAAAGAGTCATTTTGAATTTTTTATATAGTTAAATTGTGCTATGGAGACGAAAGCTATGAATTAACTTCCCCACTCATCACACCATGGAGAGAGAGTCTGGGAGCACTAGAAGGCAACCAAATCAGGACCACTAGTGAGTATTCCATCCCTAAATAGTGGTTTTTTGTCATTTTTGTAATTATTACATGTATTTACTATAGACACATTTAGGAAAGGCAATACTTACATTGTGGTAATTTATTTTAGTTTTAGTATTACCACCATAAAAATGGTTATTGTAATTGCAAAATACAATTTTGTAAAACTACATGGTCTGATAGATAATTTTTTAATATTGCAACAAGTGATTTACATGATTGTAATACCATAAGTGGTGAAGAATGGTTTTTCAAACCACATAGTTTGACATGTGGCTTTGTAAAATCATGGGTTTTAAAGTGGTGATATTGGTAAATTTTTGAGTTAGGGTAAAATCAAGACACATGGTATTAATAAAGATGAAATTTATGTTAGTTAAGAGGCTAATAATAGAATGAAGGAGGGTGGATTAGGGTAGATGATGGTGTGAAATGGATAATGGGATATGGGATTTAGGTTAGGAAGATTAGATGGGTAAGTTAGTATTTAAATTATATGGGTGAAATAAAAAATTTAGGAGGGGTAATTAACTAGATAAGAAGGAGTAGTTAGAGCGGATGATTCTAATGGATGATTTGATTAGCTAGATAGGTAGTGGGATGGTTGATTAGATAGGTAGGTAATAGTTTTATGGGAATGGGTAGCCTAAATTGGTTTTATTTTATTATCAAGGGTCATGGATTAGTAAGATGTTTATTAGTACAAGAGGAATTAGGAGTTTTGGTGTCTAGGTTACACCATCTAGTGGTATTACATGAGATACATTGATTGACACTGGTAGACTATAGAGTACTCAATATGGTGGGCCTATATTACATTACTATGATGTTATTAGTTTGGATTGATAGGGAATTGATTATATCCCTTATTAAGAGATGAAATTTAGATACTAGTACATTCCACTTTGTGACTAAGGAGATGATGGTGACATTAGAGGATGTAATGCATATTTTTTGGCTAGTAATGAGAGGTGACATGATATAATATAGATATCATACCATGAGTGTAAATTTGTATAGATTATGTGGGTAGTTATAGATTGGATTACATTATTAATAGGTAGACATTAACAAAGCCTTGAGAGAGGGGATGATTGATAGGTTGACACGTGTGGTGATGTCTCTTGTTACAAGTATACTATTATCAGATAAGAGTGGTCAATGCTTCCACCTTGGGTTGGGATATGTGGTAGCTAACATGTTACAATATTACTATGTTTTTTCCTAGGGCCTTTTGTAATTTCCCATCTATATAAAGAGTTACATATGGGTACCTATAGAGGAGTAGTGAGCCTAAGTCCCTCCCAACTATTGTAGATATGGAGTTGGGAATACATCACTATAGAGAGACCACTAGGCACTCAAGTAGATAAGGATCCCGACCATCCTATGGTTTTCATATGGTATATTATTCTAGCAGTGCATAGATACCATGTTGGCAACATGTAATTCCTTAAATAAGAATTTGATAGTTTGAAAGTTGATCAAATTACCTATATGCCTTATAGACATGTCCAGTGGGGATGGGATGATGATTTATATGTGACTCATTATATGATTACAAAGTATTATTTTACTAGATGATATGATTAAATTATATAGAGATATATGAATGATCAATAAAAATGGAAGTTTTGGAGGCATCAGGATGTACCAGGAGAGAAGCACCTATTTACTCATAGTGATATAGAGAAGTCACAATAGGGGCCTAAAATAGATAGATCACTAGAAAGAGTACATTATCAAAGAATTACCTTTATGATATGGGATTATCATACTCACATAGTAGATCAAGGAGTGATCTTAACATATATAGGGTGATGGACCCAAAGATGGTCTCGTAGATTTCTTAGGTGACCAACAATATTGAATAGGGTTGTTACAGAGTTTATTACAAGTATGAGATTGGTTAGGGAAAGAGAGTAAGCTTTAGAGAAGCATATCCCTAGGCATAGGTTAATTAGGATGATAAGGTAGGACTAGATGTTGTGGTTATAAATAATAGAGATCAAGGGATCGAGGATAGAGATCAAGCTAGAGGTGGGGGTTAGGTAGGGATGATAGTAGGTTTAGATGATGTAGGGTCATCCAATTGACCTCCAAGTGAAAATGACAAGGAATTATTAGATAGGTTGAGATGAGGGGTATAATATCAAGTGAGAGAGGTAGAAGGTATTACGGCCAAGTGATATATGATGGTCGGTAGACCTACAATGGAAGATTATATAGAAGGATAGCTAGATGGTAGGTGTATTAGGATAGGTTACATTATTATTGAGATAGGTGTCAAAATTATAGATGTAACTTACTCAGAGATAGTCTCAATATGGATAGATAGATATATAATAAAGGTAGTTTTAGGGTTAGGATGTATAGATAGTATCACTACATGGTAGGATTGCACAACTATAGTCATGATTGAGGGAGAGAGAGGTGAAGTTACAGGTGACCTTGAAGGCCAAGGAGGAGAATGATATTTATTAGAGCATCATGGTATGGGGTTTATGAGGAGATAGCTATCACAAATGGCATGAGAGGATCAATACTACATGGATTTTTATAAGGAATTAGTGTTATCAGATTAGCATGCCCTAACTTTTAAAGCTAGTTATTCCTAGTCTGTGCATGAGCCTATTAGGAGGCAACTTGGACAAATAATCATATAGACTTGTATTTGTGAGATAGGGTTTATATGATGAACATCTATGATTGTAACACATTCATGACCATGGGTCCCATTTTTTTAGTTATATATTTTTTCATGGAATCATATGGATATTATGGAAAATTTATATATGTTATTTTGATTATGTTATGTATGATGATGCATGGACTTATTTATTTACGTGTGATTATTGGTTATGGATATATCGATATTGCTATTATGAATTTATATTATGTCATTAGATATTATTTTCATGTGATGATGAATAATTATGGGTGGGATTATGAATAATGAGCTATATGATGTTGATGTATGGACATAAATGAATAATACATGTTATGGTTTAGTAATGGGTGATGTTTATTGTGTATGTGATAATGCGATGGTATATTGAAATGTAAAAATGTGATGATTAATAACATGTGCTAGTAGATATATAAATAATCCATGGTTTGAATCATATGTCTCACAAATTATTATGGGTAAAATCATCCTACACCAAAGAGGTGGGTAGGGTGTTAGGTAGAAGGCTAAGATTATTTAACAAGATAGTGGAATGTGTGGGGGAAATGGATATGATTTGTGGGGACTTAAAATAATTATAGATGTACATAATCCATTTTACTTTTTTGCTTGTGAGTATAAGTGTACCCGTGACATGAGGATATTTGAGGTCACATTTGACTCAAAGTGCATGGGGGATTTTGAAAGGAACTATATCTAGTGACCTTCCCAATTTATAAGTTGGGTTATCACATAAGGTCATCCTCATTAGCTATGTCAATAAAGGACAAAATTTAACACTACAACAAGAGAAGAAAACTAGATTATGGACTAACACTTAAAAATGATTAAAAATAGAAAATATTTATAAGACCTAATGACATATATAAAGTATAATAAAAATATATGTACAAATATTAACACTTAAAAAGATACGACACACATAATGAAGGTTGTATATATACATTGACTCCTATTAAGATAATATAAGAAAACATGATTACCTATGGTAAATAAAAGGGATAAAAATGGTATTATCTATAAAAGTACCAAAAGACTTAATAAGAATTTGAAAATGATTTATTTGTTTTAACAACATAACCTGAAAGATTACTAAATGTCAAAGATAATTATGACTATCTACAATATGCTCTAAGAGAAAATAATAAATGGATATTTACAAGGGTAAATTATTCCAAATTTTTTTATGGTAAATGAAATAAGGATTACAATCTAGTAATAATGAAAATTATTAGGGTCTAAAATGAATGGTTAGGATTTAGTTACAAAGCATACTATAGATCAAGGAGTAAGAACATTATATGCCCTTTCTTTAGTGATGATGTTAGTGGGTTCATGTAGATTTATACTTAGGGGATCAATGGGGATGGACGTATTAGGATGTATTTGAGGCTAATAGGAAGAAGAGTCATTGAGGAATATGTGATTGGGGATATGTATTGGGATGTCAAAATAGAGTGAGTATATATTTGAAACTGGATTAGATGTCCTAAATGAATCCTTAATAGATATCCTCTTCATAATTTAATCATTTAATTTCCATAATTTGAAATTCATGTCTCCTAATTTTCCCTAAGCATATATTATAAAATCACTTTTAGGATCAGGGTCATATGGGAAGTGATGGGATGGAATGGTAAGATGAGATAAGTAGAGTGGAGATAGATGGGTGTGCCCCTGAGAGTGGGGACTTATAGATGGATGATATATGGATCCATTTAATTATAAAAATGATTTAGGAGTATAATATTCATGGGATCATAAAAATCATCACCATTTAAAGTATCCAATCTATAAGATCCTTATCCAAATTTTGAAAAAGGAACATAGGGCCCAAGCCAAGTTGCTTCAAATTTACCCTTCTTCTCTCACTCTGCATTTGTGTTTTTTTATTCTCCTTTAGGACTAGGTCACCAAATTCAAATTCTCTAGATTGGATCTTTTTGTGATATTATCCCTCAATTATATTTTCATATGTCTAAGGTTATCCAAGGCATTTTGATGGTTTCCGTCTAATAGCTTGAGCCCTTTTACCCTTTCTTGTTTGTAATTATTATCAGGGTTCATGCCCTACAAAGTTATGTGTAAAGAAGGGATCTCAATGTTAATGGACAAGAATGTCTTTGCTCCATAAAATAAGGAATATGGAGTGGCCCCAGTAGGTGTCTTGATGTTGGTTCTATAATACCAAATATCTAGGTTAAATTGTAAGTGTGAATTTCTACCAGCATTATTAACAATTTTCATGAGAATTTTGAAAAGTGTTTTATTGGTTGATTCTTCTTACCCATTACCTTAGGGATATTAGGGTGTAGATAAATGCTACTAAATGTGATAATAATTGCATAAGTCTTCAAATTCCTAAATTTTGTAAGATTTTCCATTATCTAATATGATTTTGGTAGGGATTCCAAAGTGCCAAATAATATGATTTAGAATGAATTTTGATATTTGTAAACCTATGGTTTAAATTAATGGCATTACTACAACACATTTACTAAAGTAATCCATATATATGATTATTATTTTATTTTCATTTGATGATGTAGGATTAATCTTGATAATAAGGTCTAGACCCCATATTAAAAATGGCCATGGGATAATTATAAGATATAATTCTTATGCAGGGGCATGAAAGATATTATGTTGCTTCTGACAAGATAAATATCTATTCACATAGTAGAAAACATCAAGATCCATTATGAGCCAATATTATCCAGTCTAGAGTAAATTATTGTCTAGGGCCATCCCACTAACATGACCACCATAAATACTATTATGTACCTCTTTTATTTCA
>JARHVA010007547.1:462500-477500 GCA_037957365.1 Torreya grandis | reverse complement strand
TACTTATATGATACATTAATACTAAATGTAATTCAATATATAACCAAAATGCAACACTTATAGACAAATTTTATTAGATATAATGAGATATATGGAATGCTCATAATTTTTTCCCCGCACTTTACATTTTGAAAGTCCTCTTACAAACTAGTGGGAGAACTATTCTTCAGTCCAAGAGTCTAGATTCCAACCACTAAATGAGATCATAGATTTAAAATTAATTCCCCCAATCATGATGACTTTTAGGTAAAAATCTAAAATCTCCTACCACTATATGTAGTCATGCCTATAATTCTATTTTTACTTGATTATGCCAATTTTTCTAGGTAGACATAGGAAAAATAATAGTGGGAGGCCTAAATCTACTTCTAGTCCACACATTTGATCCTCCTTCATCTAATATCTAAGTGATAATCCAAGTAACTACCTGATCTTCCTGAGGACTCTACTTGATAGTAGTGGTACTCATAACTTCCTTGCATTTTAAAGAAATAGGAAAATTCTCCCATATAGCCAAACATACATTGAGGTATATGTTGGAAATTTTTCTCATAAAATCTCTAAAATATTCTTCATTTTCCCTCAAAAATTTAGGATATTTCTTTTTCATGTACATATGATACATAAGCTTGAAAAGAATAAGAAGTTTATAGGCCTCTAGAAATTGAGGTCTCATGCATAGACCTGTAGTGTTATTCAGTTAAAAGAATTTATTGTTTGCTTTCTACCAATATATCTAATTTCTCATGGTATAAAGGAAATCATGAAATTGTGTTTCACCCATAAAAAAATTGATCAAAAATCTAGATTGGTAACCCAACAACATGTTAAAAATATATAACTCATAAACTTGATCCTATTTTTCTATGGTACTTTTTGTAAATACATCCATAAACATATTCTCATCCTTAATAACATGGGGAATCCAAGATAAATCAAATTCATCTTCCATTTTTAAAAATTTCATGAAGAAATAGAACATAAAAAGAGGAAGATTCTCTACAAGATAATAATTTTTCAGCAATTTCACAAATATTTTGAATAGAAGTTTGAGCTTTTTGCATCTACTACTAAGATTCTACTTTGATCCTAACATGTTATCATGGTAGGAAGATGTTTTTAATTCTTGGTGTCATGGTCTAGGTCACAAATACCACATACCTCTATTTTATCTAAAAGACAAACTTTTATCACATTTATGAGTCTACATATAGGAAAATAGAGTGACAACTATTCAACATTGGTGGCATTGCATTTTGATTTGAGGCCATACAATATGGATGTCAATTTTACTAGAATATCTATTTTGAAATTGGCAAATTCCTCCATTAATTAGCCAACTTATGGTGATTTTACTAACCTTGATTTCCTTATGTTAGGTCTTATCCTAGAATAGTTCATACATAATGTTGAAATATGATGAAAGGATTACTAATCAATGTCACCCTTTACCACTAGGTTCAAATCATCACATGTATCATCATATAGAAATTTTTGAAAGATTATCTTAATGACCTCCTTAGTGATTTGGTAACCACTCTGTTTATGGGCAAATATAAACATATCAAGTTAATCTTCTAAGGTTTCATCTTCATTTTTTTTGATCTTGAAAAAGCTTCTTTTCATTCTCTAACTCTACAATAATCCTAGTATTTGTCAATAAATGTATTTTCCAATTCATCCCACATGATTATATAAATACCCTCAAGGCCCATGAACCATCACATGACTTCATCCTTAAGTGTAGATGGGAATAACTTCAACTTTTTATTGTCTATGACATAGTCATATGTTTGGTAGGGAACCTAAAATTGAAAAAGGATCTAATCTAGAGCCTTTGAGGATATACCTCTAAAAGTAGGAAAAATAAATGGTGAGATATTTTTCATGGAATTTTTGTCATCAAGACCTAAGCTAATTGGATAGGAAAAAGTTTTGCCTTATTGAGTCTGTCGATCAAGGTTTTCTATATGTGCATGTTTGTCTCCCATATTTTCTTCCTAACTTTGGCTATCAATGTAATCTAGGTTTTATTCTAGGGTTCTCAACCTATGATCTACATCAAGAGGAGAATATTTTCTGGTGATCAGATATTCTTCTTGTATAACTTTTGGATCAAATTCAAATATTCTAGAAAGATAATCCTTAAGATTAGTTCTCCCTATAAGAGAATATGTCTTGAATAGGATTCTCCTTGTAGGATATGTTTGTGAGGATGAACCTTGTTCAGGAGAAGAATTATAAAAAGTTTGTATGCAAATTTCACTTTCCTTTATTTCACTTCTTGATATTTATAGAAAATATAGGATCCTCTCTTTTTATTATTTTATTTGGGATCCTTTAAAAATAAACCATCCTTGAGAATCTCTTGGCTAGTTCATAAATCTAAGGAGTCTTAGATTATTTTTATGATTTTTGGGTATATGAATTTGAATTTTACCTGTATAAATCTAATATATGATCTCAATAGGACTTATTGAATAAGAGTGTCCCTAAAAACGTCACCAAAAATGATGGCCTATTATTATACCTCTAATTTAATCGATCAATGGATTGGTGTCACTTTCTACTAGGGTCAATGTCCAAGGCTATATGCAATGAGACCATTGGATATTTGAGTTAACAATTTGTAATTAAGGGGGTTTACTCTATTTTTGATATCTAAATCTTGAGGACAACAATTAAGACTCTAATTCTATTTTACAAAAAAATAAATCTAAAATGTTTAGCTAACTAAATATCTCCTATGGCATTCCTTGTTAAATGATTATTTAGTTCACACAATCAACATCCAAAACATAAACATCTGGTATAAGACATTATGATTTCCTTATTTTAATTGCATGGCTATTTAGGATAGTGTGATATTTTAGAATGTGAGAATGATGTATATTGTCACTTAAATTTCTTCCTAACAGATTATGAATATAGATACGAGTTAACAAAATTTACTTCTTATGAAATTGAAAGACACACTCTTACATAAATAAAACTCACTTGCATTGAATTGAAACAAACTTTGTAATTAATGGAAACACACTTTCATTAAAAATGAATTAACACATTGATTTTGAAAGGGAAATCACACTTGTATTGAAAAGGGAAATCACATTTTGTAGTAAAATTAAATATACCCAAATAAAATAAATATACTTTTCAACTATAAACTGAAAATAACAATTTATCATGATCTTTAAAGAGAAGTGGGCTCTTGCTCCTTCATTAAAATAGGATAATATTTTACTCGGTAATGAAACGGAATGATAAACATTGTTTCATTATCAAAAGGAACATATGTAAATATGCATAAATAAAATAGAATGCTTCTTCTCTATTTTTTATTATCTAATTTATGATCATTGTCTATTGATTGATTATCTAAAATGAGAAAGAGACATGTATTTAAAGCACATCACAACAACTATTCATAGAATACAAAATATGGAGATCTAAATAGACAAATATACTTATTCAAAATAGAATATCTAGGAATTATATCCCACTCTTATAAGAAGGTGTTGGAACTAATTCAACTAACAATAGATGTAAAATAACTAACATATATCTAAAGAGATTATGTCTAGATTTACAAAATATAAATACATTAATATCTAGATCATTTTATACCATTACATTGAATAGTAATGTCTAAAATAATATATCTATATATGGAAAGTCTATATATACAATAGATATCATTAGAGTTACTATGTTGATTTATAGGATCCAATTGGGCATCTATAAAGCATAAATAGACAAGTCTTCAGAGCATCTTTGGAGCTTCAGATATTTAGATCTTGATGTACTCTTCAATGAATCTTTAAAACTACTACAAAATGGGTTGCCTAGAACTGTTGATGGCTTCTCAAAATGATCCTACTATAGGGATGTATTTTTGTATACAAAAATGTATTCATTTCATGCAAGTTAGACATAAATAACAAGATATAGAGTTGATAATGTATCACATTAGAAAATAAAGTTACACTCATTTCCTACTTAGATGATACCTTAACTATTAGGTTTAGTACAATATATAACTAAAAGGCAACACTTATGGATATGTTATATTATATATAATGAGCTATATGCAATGCTCATTAACATCCATAATGATAGTGCTTATGTTAATTCCCAAAGGTTTGTAACCTAAGGAAATACGTATTGGCTATTATTGAACTCTTATAGGTGTTATACTACCTTGTCCATCTCTTATCAGTCCTTTGTCCCTATAGTTCATATTTTGAAGCATCTTCTTAAGATGGGAGTATTTCTTCTTCTGAAATTTTATGGCCTCATCTTTATGAGTGATCCATAAATCATCATATTCTTTAAAATATTCATCTGATAACATTCCTACACTTATAAAGGTCATGTACCCAAGTCAATAAATAATGTGTTTATCTTGTTACATAGTAGGGGACCCATAGCTAAATGGGGATAATGGTAGGTTTCTAATACAAAGGATTTTTTATTCATAATCCCTATAGCCCTTAGATGATATTTTAAGATGAGTGATGTTTGGGGATTCATATGAAGTAGGTAATAGATCACCAGGGTGGATATATTTTGTAGCTTTAGAATTATAAGAGGAAGTACGAGTGTTGGGGCAATATCAAGTAGGATTAGATTATTCCATTTGAAATATATAAAAGTGTTTAATCTATCATATAATTATGACCTCCATTCTATAATGTGTGAATTTTAGAAATTAATAAAGGGTACAGGTACTACTGTCATTTCATGAATCCAAGGGAATCCCAAAATTAGATTATATGGGATATTTACATCTATTACATGAATTAGGGTTTGGTAGACTACAGGTCACACAACTATAGGAAGATAAAATTGTGTCCGTTGATGGCCTATCATTATCATAATATGTTTTAATCATTATCAAAGTAGGCCATAATCAAGATTTAAATTACCCTAAATTATTGAGAAGGTTAAGATTTAACAAATTAAACACTGACCCTCCATCTATAAGTACCCATAGGATATTATGATTGCCAATGGAAATTTTCAAGAATAATGGATAGTTATGGTGAGGGCCTATAGGGGGCATATCTTGGGAAATAAAAATAATCTATTGGGGAGGGGATAATTGACACACCTAAGCCATAAAATGACTTATATCAATATCCCTTAGGAATTTTAATTCATTTAAGACTTACTTGAGTATATCTTGATGTATCGATGATGTATTAAGAAGATCCATGAGAGAGACTTGAGATGGAGTTTTCTCAAGATGATGAATGATATCATATGGTTTGTCAGAAGAACTTGACAATTTCTTAGGGATAGTGATGTTTATCAATGTGGATGTGGATTGGTCTTTTGTATGTGCTCTAAGAATGGTCATATTTACACATTGTGTAGAACTACATAGTCAATTACTTCCCTATTAATTTTAGGGATGGCAGGTGATGGATATGTGGGATCTTTGGGGATTTTGATTTTAATGGTATTAATGTATTGTTATGGGATGGAGTGATAATAAATTCTATTAGAAGAGGGGTTTTTATCCTAATATTTTAGTTTTTTCTTTTGCCTCTGATCATACATAGCTAATGGGTCCTAATATATATCTATTTATTGATTCTTGGATTGACTCATTGGGCTCTCCCCTACAACTTATATATCTCCTTTCTCAATTAAATATTGAATGATGTTCCTTAACTAAATAAATTTATTTAGTATCATGTCCTTTAACTATATGATATTAGTAAAATTCATCTTATTGATACCAATCTAGTCATGTCTTGCTATCATACAATGGTAAAATTTTAGGGAGAGTAATCATATTAGTAGAAATTAATTATTACATAACCATTTCTATAGGTACACCAAGACTAATTACGGACCTCTTTCTAATTTATGATTTTTATTTTCTTATTGGTACCCTTATAATGGAGAAATTTTGATTTTAGTAGTAGGGAGAGACTTTTCTATGGTTTGTACATGTTTTGAATCTATGATACCATCCACTACAACATTTTTATTTTTGTTGAAGACTTTTAGCTTAACCAAAAATGTATTATCTTGGTTTTGACCTTGTTCATTTAGATTATATAATTTAAGTATCCCCATATCAATGAGTTATTTTATAATTTTGATCCCATTTTTTATAATTTCATTAAAATATTTGGGACATTTTAATTTCAATTATTATTCTAATTCAGCATTGAGATTGTCAATACATATTTTGGCCATCTTCATTTTAGGACCTATGTATAAAAATTAGTTAGTGAAGCATCTCCATCATTTTAGGAATGATGCTAAACTCTATCCATTTCTATACTTAGTATTATAAAGGTCTATTATGGAGATGTCATGTTTAATTTTGAAGGAGAACTATTGCACAAACATCTTTGTTAGTTCTTAAAAACTAGATATGGGCCTTTTAGGTAGATGCATAAACCTGTTCTAGTGCAAGTCATGTGAGAATTTTGGAGAAGATTCTAATGAGGTAAACATCATCATATGCAACCTCATGGAATGCTACATAAAATTACTACATGTGATCACATGTGTCCCTTTTTGATTATATTTATCAAATTTAAGAATCTCAAAGTTTGTTGGGAAGGGTACTTATAAGATACTCATATCCAATGGAGATGTAAAAAATACATCATATTTATATCTCATTATATATGTGTGAGGATAAATCTATTGAAGAGTCTCTTTCATCATCTTCCACTCCTAGTTGTATGATGGTTCCATTGAGAGATTAGAGGCTTGTGTTTGGCTCATTCTTAGTATTAATGAATTGGGATTGTTATTTCTATCATTTTATATTGGTGAAGTGGGTTTTTGGTTTTAAGCATAAAATATAGATGAAAGGGATGTTGAATTAATGGGCCTGGATGATACTCCAAAGAAGATATCCTCTTATCAACCTCAACCCAGCTATTTCGTGTGGGTCCTTATTATTCTTCCAATTATTATTCATGATCTATGAGGTTATCTTCCTCATGTTCTTGGTTAACATTATATTGATGAAGTGGATTATTGGGTCTAGTGTATGGGTGGATGAGATGTTGCATAAGGCTTAAATAAAATATATAGGGTAGTGTGCCCCCCATTCTAATGACCTAGGCAAGAATTTGATTATGGTTATCATATTTTATATGTCTATTATGGAGATGCCATCTTTAATTTTGAATGAGAACTACTGCACAAACATCTTTGTTAGTTATTCAAAACTAGATATGGGCCTTCTAGGTAGATGCATAAACCTGTTCTAGTGCAAGCCTCTAATCTCTTAATGGAACCATCATACAACTTGGAGTGGAAGATGATGAAAGAGACTCTTCAATAGATTTATCCTCACACATATATAATGAGATATAAATCATGTCATTTTATTGGTTGGATCCTTATCTCATTTTTTGGATTTAGGCATGAGTTCTAATAGTCATGTTAGATGGTGAAGGTGACATGAGAGTAGTGATTAGGTGTGGCTTTGATATAGGATGATGAAAAAAAAGGTGACTTTGTATAATAATTTTGTCATAAATTGAATTTTAAAAATGGTTAAAATATGTGATTAGATGTGATTTTGATTTAGATTTGGGGATACAAAGACTAGAGTAACCAAGTATTACCTAAGTAACAAACCTATAAGGATTTAATCTAGCAAAGAGGATGATTAAATTAGATGTCATTCAAACAAGAAAGAAATTAATTGTATGGGTGTTAATTATTAATAATCAATATGATAAGATGATGGGTGATCAACAAATCCTAACAAGGTTGTAATATTTGACAAAGACTGATCAAGGATAGGTTAACTGAAGTGATGCATTAGATAGAGAATGATGAGTGACCATTAAAGTTTTTGTTCCAAGACAAAGATTAATACCCAAAAGATGTTGATGGGGATATGGAAATGAAATATCTTGGTTTGGTCCTTAGAATGGGTATGTCTTAATGTTTGACTAGATTTTTTTGGTAATAAAAAGGGTAGGATGACTCCATTCACAAATAGTAAGGTCCTTAAAACAAGATGCCCATAATCACACCCAATTACAAACCCTATTATTATTCAACCAAGAGGGTTTGTAACCTAATGACTGCATCATCTAATAGCTTCACAAGTGAGGTAATAAGTTAGTGACCTATTTCAAAAATTACTAAACCCTCTTGACTAGATCTGCACTTAATAGTCACTTAGGTTTTGAGACTAGCTCTAGTAGAAGATCATCTGTTACAACTACTAAGTACTAAATTAGGTATACATAAGGGTGTATAGTGGAATACTTGATATACATGAAGGTACATGGATCCTAAATATATATAAGGTGTTATCTAATGCCTGGTTAAGATAAATAACTCTTCTCCTTCATGGATGACCTATGTGGGGTCAACAACAAAACCTAATGAAAATTATCCTTGATATTTATACTCTATTGGAACACCAAGTTTGGTTGAATTCATGGTGATTAAATATACATCACCAACCCCTAGTGATTAAGTAAGTATGTGGGGATGAATTCCATCTCATGTGCTCTCTTAAAAACAAAATTGAGTTGAAAAAATGAAAAAAAAAAAGTTTATTTATCTGATTAATTATCTATGTGAGAAAATTAAGAAAACAATCAAGCACACAAAAGATATATACAAGCTCAAGAGTAAAAACTATTAGAATAAGGACTATTCCTAAAATAACACAAGTTAGTAAACTAATCTACTACCTCCTGAGAAGATGGTCTTACATGAATAGTAAAAACTACCTTTATACCTTTAGAAAAGTACTAACACAGTCAGTTAGTGCTAAATTAATTCTAGAGAGTAAAAAACTATAGGTCTTTGACAATACCACAACTAGATAATATGTGGTCTTACAAGTGTTTAACTAATCATGACCATATAGTTTATGAAGAACTGTAGATTTTTAGTTAATATTACAAGTCAAAATGCAATATTATGGGTCAAAATATGTAGTTCTATAGTTTTAATAAAATCACTATAAATCTAATAGTAGAATCATAGAAGATTCATAAGGTAGATAAAATGTTTACAAAAATTATATATAGAAAATAAAAATGATGTATGGTTTTACCTATATACTCAAAACTAATTATTTATAAGAGAAATCAACTTTGATTGTCAATATCACTTATTTCAAAAGGTGGTATTGAGAAAAATACAATTTAAGTTATGGATTTATTTATAGAATATACACAATATGAAAGATATTACAAGTATTAATAGATTTTCATAATACTTTCATAAACTTTAATAGACTGGAATATAATTTAATCAAAACCAACTATTATTAAGCAAAACCACCTATGTTAAACAAAAATACCTCTCACAAAATGTGATTTTGAAAGTAATTAAAATTTTGATTAAATATTATAAAATAGAAAAAAATTGAAATTATTTTAAGGAAAACAAACTGATCTTTATCTATGATAGACTAGATTTTTAAGGTTAAAATAAAAATAAAACAACTAATAGCAATTATTATCAAGCCTCCTTCAAAACTAACACTGAAACCTATAAAACCATAGTTAGCAAACAATATTACCTCCACAAATGTGCATTATTATGGCTAGTAGTTTTAGGCATGTTTACGGGTGTCTTATAATTAACCTGGGAAACACCTCCCATTCTTATGAACATATAATAACAAAAAAAAAAAAAAAAGGTAAATTTATTAGGAATTCAAGGCTAGCTAATTAATCTACTAATTTTAATACAAAATAATAATATTTACTTTTACAAAAGCAATATCATAACTAGGAAATACTAACACAACTGTAAATTGGTGATTCTGATTAGTAAAAAATAGATACTAATGTAAATATTAGTAAACCTTATTCACTAACCTTACAAGATAAATGAGTTATCATAAGATGATTAGCAAGCAAAAAGTTTGTGTAGGACTAACTCTTTGATTTTAAGTCAGTATCCTACAAAACTACTTTTTAACAACCAATAACATAGTCTTATATCAAATTTGCTAGTGTGGGATGTGGTATTGTATAAGACCAAAACCCTGTCAAATAAGGAAGTTGTTAGTGATTAGAGGGTATGGCTAAAGTAAAAACACACTTTAAATGTCAAAATTACCAATAAAATATCATGATTTCTAGAGTAGAATTGCCTTTCACCTAGAAGTGAATTTTTTATGAAATTTAGAGCTTTTTCCTTGTCTGAATTGTCCTGCAAGCTATCCAAACAACTTCTAACATGAAAAATAGTTAATTTGAAGGATTTCCTCCCACTATGGTCGCTAATGTATGATTTTATTTTTGAGTTATTAACTAAAACTACTATAAATAGTAACTTGAACCCAAAAGCATCATAACATCATAAGGTGGGAAACGAATGAGCAGTAAGTAATTTAAGGATGAAAAACTACCATCACCTTGTTCCTTGTAGCTTCTCTCCAAGATTTTTCAACTGATTCAAATGCAATTTTGATTGTATGTGGATTACTTGATGGTATCTTCAAGAGGACTTTAATGAATTCCTTAGATATTTAAATGGATTTCAAGAGTATAAGAATGATCTTAATATGGGTAGTATGAGAGTATATGCGAGACTTATATATTTTCTTATTATTATTTACTTGGCCATTCTCCAACCATGGGTATTTAAAAGTTATTTGAGGGAGTTTTAGGGGAATTTTTTATTAGTTATAATCCTCTTGTTTGTGAGAGTTTTATAATCTTGGAGAGGCTTATCTAGATCTCTAGATTTCTAGGTTAGTTTAAGGAATAATGAGGATTAAATGAGGTTTAAGGTTCATAGGGACGTAGGAGAGGCTAGGATGGTAAGTTGGCTAGGGGGTAGTTAAATAAATAAGAATTTTTTTATATAAAAGTGGGATAGTGGGTAATTAATGCAATAGGATTAATAGTCAAGTAGGCTTGTTAGTAAGATAGTAGGATGATTATTTGGCTATAATGATATAGAAATTTTTATGGGGCATAGTAAATATCTAATAGGATTTAGGATTTTAATTAATTAAATAGAGTTTTGGTTAGATGGTAATTAGAGGGATTAATAGAATAAGTAAGGTGAGAAAATTTAGGTGTATATAGGGTGGAATTATTTCTATGTTAAACATTTTGTTTAAGTTATTGGTAATTTTCAATTCTATATTTTATCATGCCAAGTACAAGGTCTAGGGTAAAAAATCATAAAAATTGATTATCTCAGATAAAGACATATCTGTAGATCATCACTACAATATATATTTGTTTAATTTGTTTTGTATGAGTGCTCATGCATCTCATCAATTAAGTATTGATTAAAAATGGTTAATGGGTGTACATTAGAACACATAGCAGATATGTTTTTTGGGGAGCCTAGTGGCATTGATAGTTGAAATCTGTCTAACCAAAATGAATGTGACTAGTCAAGGAAAAATAAAAATTATTTTTTAGTTTGGGAAAGAATTATATTTAGTATGAGACCCCTTCTCATATTATCAAAGAGAGATTGGCTAAACTGAAGGAAAATGATTTGGTAAAATATGAATAATTTTTAGTTTTATTTTTATTTTTTTGTTTAATTTTGGATTTGATTTAATACCATACACTTTTTTTTATTAAAGAGTGTATCTACATATTAATAAAACAAGATTATATTAAAATGTTAATCATAAAAACCCATTAGTGTAAAATTTACACCCCACAATTAAAGTCACACCAAGAGAAAAAAACTTAGTGAAAGTCCAAAAGATGGTTAATAAATGACCACTAAAAAACATCCCATTAACAGTTCAAATTAGATAAGCACAAAGAACAAATTATCACATAGTAATAAATAAAAAAATTAAGTAGCCATAATAAACTTGGATTTTAGGGGAGGTAGTGGAGATGGTGGGTCCTGAGGCTTACCACCCCATACTCTCAAAGAAGGAGGGTCATCATCCACAAGTAAGGGCTCCTAGATATTAGTTTGTTGAACTTATAATACATCATCTTTTCTCTTTTTAGGATATATTTCCATATCCATCTGTATAAATTTATATTAGGTGGAGGAACCGAACCCATTTTATCATCATCATGATTTATGGGAGGAGGTCCCTAGCCCCTGCTATCACCTCCATTTTTGAAAGAGCCACTTGAACCACCACATCATAGATAAGAACATCAAGATGGTGATGATTAGGATAATGACTCATGTGTCTAGTTATGGAAGCTACTAGCATGCACCAAATCCTCACCCTTGGGGAGGTGAGGTAAAACATGAAATCTCTAGAGGTTATTGTCTAACTACACATGGGTAATTTTCCCATTGTTTAAACAAACACTGGAGATGATTAATTTATAAGTGAACTTTATCATTTTAGCTTTTAATTTGAAGAGTAACATTAAATAGAACAATAATTTTGTTAGTAATTAAAAAACTATGTTCCATCTCTTCATGATGAAAATAAATATAATTTCTAGTTTTCCATATTTAAAATAAAATATCAACATGAAATATCTACCAAAATCTATTCTATTTTGTATGAAATATAGTTGAGTCCCATAAGCGATCCATTTTCCATGTAAATAATTCAATTCATAAAATCTAAAAGAGGGAATAAATATAGTGCCATGTAGATTATGCATGAGATCAAAACTAAAAATGATGCTTAAATGTCTCAAGTTGATGATAAGTTAGGTAGATGGAATTTGGAACCCTCATATGTTTTAGCTAGTCACCCACAAGTAAGCCTTGATAAAAAATATAATAGAGAAAATGAGATTTTTGGGGCTAAATGATAGCAAACCAAACAGTGCTAAAATGTTTAGACCCAAACCCATGATTGGAGTTGATATTCCATATATGGTTGAGCATTCATTTAGAATGTGTTGAGGTGATAAAAATTATAACCCAACTATGGAAATTAGTGAGTGAAAGGAGATAATGCCAATCCTTCTACCAAATAAAAAGGGAATTGACACATATCTTGTGAAAATACTCATTAGGTATGGAGCCTTAAATTTATGATATATCCTCCATGTATGAATTTATTAAATGAATTTTATTCTAAATTTGATACCAAGTGAGGCATAATCAATTCAACTTGTAGAAAAGGTCACCTATATTTTCTACACCTTTCCTAAAAAATCCTAATTCTTAAACCCATGGGACTAAGGGAAAGGGAACATAATGAAGATTTAAGAAAGGTTAATACCAAAGAGATTGGGATTTAATATAGAGGCCATTGCTAAAACACTCACTTATCTAAGTAAGATGGGGTTTAATCTTCTCCCATTCCTTTCATAGACATTACATAATAAAAATACCCTTAATTTAAACTGGCACTAGGGTGATAATAAGGGAATGAATTATTAGGCCCTACCAAGCCTTCATTCCACAATGGAGCCCCTAATAAATACAATAGCGAAGAATAATCTTATAGGATTCGTCACCAATAAGACCCTTAATGATCCATTTAACATCAAGAGTAAGGCCTTGAATTTAATAGCCAAAATAGCTAGACCACCTGCTTCTTTAGGTTGACAACATATGTTCTATATAACTCTATGAAATCGATCATGAAATTCAAAATTATGCCATATAAAATATCTTAGGGGTGTTTTTAGCATATTGTAAGCATCATTAGAAGGGGCCCAACAAGAAGAGTTATAAGTATGAGTAGTTACAAAAAACTTAAAGCAAATTTGAAATATACCAAATAAAGACAAATGATTTTCAATCCAAAAATAATTTTTTTTTTCAACCCTTTTCACAACGTAAGACCATAACTTAGAGGGAGAAGCCACAAAAACAAAAGGGATGCCAAAGAATTTAAAATGAACCCCTGAAAGAAACTACTTCCATTGATATCCTGGAGGTTTGAGAGCTAGAGATTAGTGATAAAACTGAATCTTTATCCATTGAATAGATGAGTTTGAAGCCAAACAAAAAATATGAAGGCATTCCATAACATTCTTAACTGACTCTTCTTCCTCTTGAAGAGTGAGAAAAGAATCATACACAAAATGGAATAATATACACTTTGTAATGAATTAATAGTTATTATTTAAATGGTATTAATTTGAGATAAATTATTGTGGGATTAGGAAATGTAAGATATAAATATTTAAAATGTGTATCTATATGTATTTTACTTAAAATTATAAGAAAAATTAATTTTCTAATTCATTTATTTTATTCATTTTTACAACAATTAGTAGAATTTTAACTAGAAATTTATTTCCAGCATAATAATGATAGTAAAAAGGGTGTTTCCCATCCCACACCAAAGAGGATCCATCAAATACAACATATGCATCACTTAAGAGTCTCCATCATATACAACATATGCAAAAACCAAGTGTGTAACCCTTTATATTTTAAATAAATACAACAACTAAGTGAGATAATCTCTTAGCATGTTCAATGCATGCAATAACCAAGTGATGTATCTATTTATCATCATCTTTTCTGAAAATGAAGGAACAAAAAAGGGAAAAAAATAATATGTGAGGTATTTTCATGAAATGTAGAGTTTTTATATTTTATAAATTATGGAATAAATTAATGATTTTAGGTTATTTTTTTGACATGCATAGGAACTTGTAATGATCTAGAACATGGAATAAGCATTGTAGTTTATGTAAGAGTAATGAATAAGACATATATTATCAATAGGTTCCCCAATGACATTACAAAACCATAGTGGTTATGGGTAATTTAATAAATTTAATCCATTTTAATTATCTTCTCTATACAAAATACATTTTTTTGAATTTAGGTCTAATTTCAACTAAATCACATCGTATAAAACTAATTTATAGCCATGTTCCATAGTATATTTTAGTTTATATATAAATAATTCATACATTTTTTCATAAATACATGTTTCTAGGAATTCTCCTACACCACAGTAGATTATATTTGACCTTTAAACCTTCTAAATACATTTTCCACTTCACTAAATTATTTGTGTTGAACCCTAAGCTTTTTCGAAATCATTTATATGTAAATTGCACATTATTTTATTGTGATGGAATAAATGGTACCTGTAGTTTTCTCTTGGAT
>JARHVA010007547.1:415000-457500 GCA_037957365.1 Torreya grandis | reverse complement strand
CTTGTAAATGCTTATTCAAGTGACAAATTTTGATGGATTTGAATAATTATGAATGCTAACTCAAGAAAATCAAGGAAAGCACCTAAATTTTGAAGTCCAATTACTCAAACCCTATTTTTTCCTATGCTCTATGCAAAGTAAGGCTAAGTATGCATTATATATAGATGAATAATATGTTGAAATTTGGTGGATTACATATAAATATATTGGTAATCCCTTTCTTCAATGATATTATGGTTATTTATGTGGTTTCTAATCATTTTGAATGCATTTCATGAAGTATTAAGCTCAAACACTATAGGTGACTATGTATCTACACTTAGTCAGTATCATAATCTTGTATAAGTAGTTAATAGGGGTTATTTAAAATGTTTCAAATGTATAGACACATGTGTATTATGAGTACATATATATTTCACCTTTTTCATAGGTTTAAAACTCAATTGGAAGCTTAAACCATTCATTTACTCTTCAAGTTAGCATAATCAATTATAACCCTATATTAGGGTTTTGAAACTAAATGAGATTTTATGTGAATATAAACTAGTAAAATAATATAATTTTTGGTGATTATTTAAGTTTTTAGGTTTTCTAAGAGTTTGGAGTTTGAGTCCTGGTATGTTATCATTGTGTATTGATAGAGATGACTATATTTAAAGCAAGTGTTTAGAGACCTAATTAGGTCTAGACAAGGTCCATAAACTGAATTTATGAGTGGAATTGGGCCAATAAAATACTTGGAGAGAAGGAATTAAATAGAGGGTATTGAAAAATGACTTTACTTTCTCAATTTCAACCACTATTTGTTTTTACCATTAGAAATAGTTAAAAAAGGCTACTAGGAGATAGACAATTTATACTAATTAACATCAAGTTTGAGACGTTAAACTTTTGGTTGATTTTCCACAGCATCACTTGGTATAAAATACTACAATATCTTGGTAATAAAATAATAAAAATGGAATATAGAGGAAGTGGAGAAACAACATCTCAAAGAATATTATAGGTGGTTTATGCCTTAGTGGTGGAGGCAAGAAACTTGCAAGCCCGATTATAATCTATGAAATTATCTCATAGAAAAGAGATAAATAGAGGTGATGTGAGTGAAGGAGAGGAAGAGGTTAATCAAGAAGAATATGTATAATAATGATATTAAGGTAGATTAGAGGAAATAGTCATCACAGTAATTATATATGTGACATTAAAGCCCAAATTGGAGGTGCTAATGTATGAGGATAGTCTCAATGTTGAAGAGGTCATTGAATGAATAACATATATTAATAAGTACTTTGAATATGTAGATATGAAAAAGTTAAAGAAGGTTAATTTTTAAGAATCAATATTGAAGGATCATGCATCCCTATGGTGGGATGGAGTATAGGAAGAAAGAAGAAGGGGAAAATAAAAGTTAAGGTCGTGGGATAGGATGGTGGCCATGTTGAAGGGAAAATTCATGCCTAAATATTATCAAACCAACTTATTCAGGAGGATATAAAATATGAAATAGATATACATGTCAATGAAATAATACATATAGGAATTCTATAAACTAACCATTAGAGTAGGACACATTGTGGAGGATGCTAAAAAGGTTTCTAGGTACTTAATGGATTGAAGTTTAGTATTCAAGATGAAATCAACATATTGTCTCCAATAATAGAAGAAGAGGAATATAAATCTACTTTCAAGGTAGAATAAAATTTTAATAGAATATAAAGTCAACAAAACAATGATAGATTTAGAATTTACATAGGTAGATATCAACAAGAAAGCAGAGGACCATTGGGTAATAGAAATCAATGGCAAACTCATGGTAAGGAAGTTGGGAGTAATTCTAAAGTATAAACTATCCTAATAGAAGTGGTTATGGATTTATAGATGGAATACATTATGTTAGATAAAGAGGATAAAGTGGATTTATAGGTAAATTATTCAAATGTAATAAGTTTGTAGGACATAGATCTTATGAATGTCTAGAAGACCTTTAAGATGGTAGTTCTTAGAGTGAAATTAAGAACCAAGTGGTTCAACTAGAAGAGGAAAGTGTAGAATCATTACCAAACTATGTTTAAGAACATAAAATAGGAGAGATTTTTTTTATGAAGATATTTCTATTGAAGTCAATCCATGAAGAGAAAGAGCTACCACAAACAAAGACATTGTTCAAGACTATATGCAAAAGTAGAGGTAAATGTTTCAAGGTTATAGTTAATAATGGTAACATGGATAACCTTGATTATTCCATAATGGTAACTAATATATGATTAGATATAAAATTTCATCCTAATCCTTATAATTTCTCTTAGATTCAAAGAAATCATAAAGTCCTACTTAATGAAAAATATCATGTAGACTTGCATATTGATGGTTATAAAGACAAGTTTTTGTGTGATGTGATTCCTATTGATGGTTTCTATATCATACATGAGATAACATGGTATTATGATATAATATTTAGTCATGATGGTAGGTAAAACACATACACTATTGATTATTATGGCATTGAACATACACTAACTCCATTTCAAGATAGTCAATCATGGAAAGAGACAGTCTAGAGTGGTGATGCTAGGAAAGAAAGAGTATCTACCAAAAGCAACCAGTTGAAGCATTGAAGCCAAGAAAGTATCAACTGAGGACAAGATTCAAATGAAATAAAGTGAAGTAAAAGTTGAGAAATAAATGTGAAAAGAGAATGCAATAGTTGAAAAGAGTTCTAAAGTGTTGATTACAAGTAGAAAAGAGTTACTAAAGATAGCCAATCATGATGAGGTGAGTAATAAATTATGTGAGCCTCAATAAATGGATGTTACAGTTGAACATATTTCTAGTTTATCTTATTAAACTTATTCTTTTTCAAATGAATAGTTGGAAAGGTTATTTTCAGACTTATCTCATCAATTATCTTTGATAAACAGCATGGGGTTTCTAGAAAGCTTTTTTCATAATATTAGTATGTTGAGAGAGATTTTTGTTGAAGGTGAAATGACTAACCATATAGTGAGTGAATATAATATAGAGATAAATAATTCAATAAATTTTTTTGAAGGTACTTTAGATGTCAATATGGAGCAACAAGAAGTGATACAAGAGGTAGCAAATGTAGTGAAAGAGAAGTAGGAAATTGGCGTGAAAGAATGTGAAATTCAAGAGGGTAAGAAATAATTTATTTTATTTGAATTTTTTTTTCATGTTTAGTCATTTTAAGGAATAAGTATGAGGAGAATTTTATAGTGATTAGTTTGGAGATTAATAGCAAGAAAGATATCACTAAGGGAAGAGCCATAATAGCTTAAACCAAGTGTAAAGGAGGTCTATATTACTCTAATAGGCCTTAAGGTCTAAGGGGATATGAAATTGAAAATTTGGATTGAATAAGAGAGAGATGACTAGGATAAGATCCATACAAAATCAGTTTCACTTTCATGGAATGTTCTTTTTGCTTCTTATTAGTATGATGTCGGAGCATCCTTCTAAAGATGAACTTTGTCTTGCTTTTGTTTTCTCATATTTGGCTTGATTAAGTTGTGTGTGGGTCATGTAGTAAGGGATTTAGGATGAATAACATACACTTGAGAATATTTTTCAAGTGTTAAAGTTTGCTTAGATATGTTAGATTTTAAAATTAGCATTTTACTGTCAATTTAGTAAAATTTGAAATTTTAAACCTTCTTGTCTATGTTATGGATTCCTAAGTCATGTTTGAAGGATTTTAAAGAGGTAATATTATTTTGGTTATAAGGGGTTAAATTATTTCTCAGCTTATTTAGTCACATGGTGAGTTATGTTTATAGGTATAATATGAATTACGATATTTTTTGAGTCTCTTTCAATGTTCTTGTAGTGAATCGAGAACTATTAGAGGAATTATAGGACCTAAAAAATTGTAATAATTATAAAAGTGAAAAATTTGTATGGATTAAAATATGTATGACTGTTAACTTGTTGAAATCAAGAAAATTACCTCGATTTTGAAGTCCAATTACTCAAACCCTATTTCTGCTTGTGTTCTATGGAAATCAAGGCTTAGTATGCATAATGTGTAGAGAGATTATGTAGAAAGTTGATGGATTATATATACATATAGTGGTATTACCTTCCTTTAATGATATTAGGGTTCTTTATGTGGTTTTTATTTTTTTTTAATGCATCTCATGAAGTACTAAACTCAAACCCTTTATGTGACTATGATTCTACACTTAGTCAATATCAAAATTTTATATAAGTAGGTAACAAGGGTTATTTCAAAGGATTAAAATGTAAATACGCTTTTGGATGATGAGTAAAGATATTTTTCACCTTTCATATAGGTTTGAAACTCAATTGGAATATGAAAACATTCATTTACTCCTTGAGTTACCACAATTAGTTATATCCCTATATTAGGCTTTTGAAACTAAATGAGAGTTTATGTGAATTTGAACTAGTCAAATCTTCTAATTTTTGGTGATTATGTAGGTTTTTATTTACACTAATAGTTTAGAGTTTATGTCCTATTAAAATACCATTGTGTATGGATAGAGATGATTGTGTTTGAAGCAAGTTTTTAGAGATCTGATTAGGTTTAGGCAGGGTCCAAAAAGCTCATTTCTAAGTGGAATTGGGCCAAGAAAATATTTGTAGAGAAGGAATTTAATATTACTCAAAAATTACTTTAGTTTCTTATGTTCATCCTCCATTTATTTGTGTCAATGGAAATAGTAAAAAAATGCTATTAGAAGAGAGACAATTTATACTAATTGACATCAAGTTTAAGAGGTTGAAGTTTTGGTTGATTGTTCACTTCATAAAGGTCCCAAATTGATAAGTATAAATTCCACATGCATTGTATAAGGACTAACATATGAATCATTATATAAATTGGAGAAATGAATATGTAGTATAAAATATCCAAAACAACATCATAATCAACATGATCACGTAAATGTTGCATAACTTGAATATCCATAGTAAATTATAGGATTCATGTTTACATTGGTAGAATGTGTTAGATTTTTTTAATTAAAATATACAAAATCATTATGTATAACTATATTAAAATGTGACATACCATGTAACATCTTTTGGACTTGTGTAGATCCTTAATTTAGTGGATGTTGGAGAATTATCATTCAAGGAAGATAAAATACCTATAAATTTTTTATTCATAGGGTTAACTTATATATAATTTTTAATAGGATATTATGGACATGGAAAAGTAAATGTGTCTAGATTAATGAGGTACTCATATGAAGTACACTAGAAGTGTAACCACCAAATGGCTATAGATTACTTGAATAATTGGTACACCAAATATGGGATTGCATGTATCTTATGTATCCATGGATATCGTAATAATGTTTCGAATGTCTTATATAGGTAAAAAATAATAACTTAGTATAAATAGTTTCCAACCCTACAATATGTGTTAGCATAATTCCCCCAATAGTGTATTTTTCATTTTTCATAGACTCTTTTTACCATAGTAATTGTACCAATGAAATATCTATATGTATACTTAATAATATTGAATCATTTCATATTTCATATGTTTTAACTTAAACCATTATCCACAAAAATACTATGTATAATATATGGGGGTCAATGAAAGCATACATAAATAAAATTGCATTGGCAGAGTCGTCATCATCAATATCATAGTCATCCAATGAAATTGTAGATTGTTATACTTGTTTATAATTATGTTTTCCAATAACAACATCTATAGGGTGATACTATTTAATTATACAATAATAATAAGTTAGAGGAGGATGCACATTGTAAGTAACATGTATCTCTATATTAGCCTTAGTTTTTTGTGCATCATGTTTTGGAAATGGATTGGAAAATAACTTAAGCTTCTAATTACGTTTTGCAACCAAATAATTTTTAGGATAACTAACATAATTGATGTCAATAATTTCATTTTTTCAATTAAATCATGCATCTTGTGTCTCATACCATAATTCATATTAGTATAATTTCATGTGCATCTATGCCAATCACAATATGCATTAATATTGAACCCCCTAGGTTGTTGCTTTTCATATGAATCTCCATTAGTGGATGCATAGATATTATATTACACTAAATTATATTTTATAACACCTTATGAGTAAATTTTGATAATTATGTAAATTACCCCATTTATGGAGAACAAAAATAACCTACTATTAGGTTGTGAAACTACAATAAACATTGTTTTATCCTCATTATTAGTAACTTTATTATTGGATTTGAAAATTGGTTTACTTGAAAACTTTGAATTATAATATGTGGTAGGTTTTATTCAATATATTATCTTGTTCAAAAAATTTAAGTTAACCTCCCATTCTTTATCCATATCTCACATATCATCAAAAGAATAAAAACTTTGAGCATAATAGACTCATGGTTAGGTGAAAGTATGCTTTGATTGAATATTTTATATAATTTATTATATTCCATAGTCATGTTATTTATTATTTTTGAAAGTATATTATGATTAAAGAAAAACCTAAAATCACTAATGGGCTCATTAGGTCTTTGCTTGAGTTATGAAATTTGAGCGTATGATATATTATCCCTAATATTGATATAAAATTTAGTTAGGATTTGGGAAGTAAAATTATTTAATGCATATATCAAATGGAGATGGAGTTTATAAACTTATCACAAAGAATAGTCATTAAAACTCTGATGAAAAATATTATTTGTTTCTTACCATTAGAGGAATAATCTAATCATCATGTATAGATGGATTTAGGATATTTTCCTAGATTACCTTTAGCATATTTTATAATATTAGGTGTAATTAATCTTACAGGTAAAAGATAAGTGGAAATATATAGGTCCAAAGGATTTTGTAATAATGCCTAAGAATTTTTTGAATAAACCTCTCTATAACAACTTTGTTCCATTTGGGAAACCTTGTCTTTAATATTGAGAATATTTTTCATGATATATTTATTAATATGAATATGATATTAATTATAAATATTTGATTTCATAGGAGTAATAATGATAAGAGGTAAAAATATTATGTTTCATCAAGATAACCATGAAATTTAAGACTTAAATTCTATTGTCCCCACAGCATGTGCAAGCATTACTTGTGTATCCACAAGTATAAATATATGAATATTAGAACTAGAATGGATAGTTTTAACACCTATTTAAAAAATTATATGCACCTAAAAGATGAAATTATTGTATTTAAAAATTTAGTGTTTCATTCCTTGAATGTGGGTTCCTTATTTTTAATTTTCATGTCTAACTACATGTAACATTTTTCCAATCATTTGTGGACTCATTTTAATATATTATGTAGGTTCATGTTCATCAATGTTATTAAAAAATGAAATCACCATAATAATTTCATTTATGATCATAGATTAAATTAATTACATCTTCCATTATTATTATGTGTGAATAAGGGATAAATAGAAATAATATCTTAAATAAAAAGCCTAATGAAGGATAAATATAAAACCCTAACAAAAACATGTAACCTTAAGTTAGAATATACCTAAAAGTTTGTGTGCTCAAGTCAATGATCGAGTTTAGTAAAAGCTTTTACTTATTTTGTGAGTAATGTTATATAATATAATTAAATCTATGAATATTTATATTATATAAAATAGGGAAAAAATCATACAAATTTAATTATAAGTGTGAGATTGATATGCCACTTAGATAATAGGAAATTGATAAATCACAATGCGAGAGAGGTATTTATCCTATTACAATATTTTTTTATCATTATGTTCATCACTGTATCTAATTTTTTAATGTCTACTCTCTGACCACTTATATGGAAAAATATGATCACAAACCCTACACATGTGCTATCGATGAAACTGAGACCCATGCAAAGATCGTTATGTACAAGCCATACTAAAAATGTCCTTATTGAATATAGATGTGTGTAACACCTTATATCAATGATCTTATGCCTATATATTCATCATATTAGTTTAATATAATTTAATCTTGTGTGTTTATCTCTATTTTCCTTTTCCATCATTTATAAACCTAAATATCAATGATCTTATGCCTATATATTCATCATATTAGTTTAATATAATTTAATCTCGTGTGTTTATCTCTATTTTCCTTTTCCATCATTTATAAACCTAAATATCAATGATCAAACAAATATTGTCCTTGAATAAGGGGTTTCTATGTTGGGTTAGACATAAAAAACCTCTCCATGTTGAGGATCTAATCATTTATTATGTTAAAAAAATTAGAAGAAGGATTAAACCACACATAGCTCTCCCACCTGTGTGTGTGTGTGTGTGTGTGTGTGTGTGTGTGCACGCGCATGCGTGCACATGTGCACCTGCGTGTGTGTGCATGTGCATGTATGCATGTGTGTAATCTTGAAATATAGAATGAAATGTAATGTTTTGCTTCAAAAAATTTACACCATGAAAATTTGACTTATTTTTCTATTTATAGTTTTATCATGGAGTAATATTTTGAGGGATAAAAAATATTTGTATGTGTTTATTGTAATGTCTCAGGAGATTACTAATTGAGATCTCAAATTTGTTAGAACTTCTAAAGGTAGTGGTCAAGTGAATATATCATTAATATTGATTTATGTTTTTAGCTAACTCTTAGATATTTCCCACTATGATCAACCAATGAAACATGTCTAGGATAACCTAATGTATATTTATAAATTTCAAAGTCTTTTCTTGAGTGAACCTAGACATTACATAAAGAGGAAGACACCCATGGTAGACCATAACTACCAGATTATTGTCAATATTATCGTAGGAGTGAAAATTAGTGATATAAGATATGGAGATAATCTCTTTAGGATTCAATAAGGTTATTTAAAATCTATGGTTACCATACATATGTGTATCTAATCATTTAGTTTGGCCATTAAAAAATGTGGTTAGATATATAGGATAAAGTGTGCATAATATTCACATGTGTATGAAAGGTACTTGTATGTCAAAGTCTAATAGAGTATCTAATACCAAATAATATGTCTAAAATCTTGTGTAAAATCATGGGTTATCAAGTAGGCATTGTTTATATTTCTATTATGTTAGCATCCCATATTTAACACAGATGAAGATACATGTCTATGTCTTGAACCACTTCAATAAATAATAATTGATCAAAAATTCTGACTATTCCATCACTTTTTATTTATATATTATCCATTGTTTGTTTAATAATTTCAAATATGAATTTTCAAACTTAAATTTATGCTAGGGAAAGTCTATTTTGTTTTACATTATTAAATGGTAGATCTCCCTTGTGTGTCTTTTTATATATGTTTTGTTAATTAAATCATGGTAAATTTGAGAAAATAATTGATGTAGGAGTGTCTCAGAATGCTCACAGATGGTCTATAATGTGTCCCAATTGTGTAAAAATTTGAATTTGAGTTCAAATCAATTTTCATGATAAAAGGGAATTTCAAATTTTCATAATGTTTTAGTGGGTCTAAGCGAATATTGAAGATGTATAATTGATAACAAAAGTTGTAAATGACCTTTTATGGTCTCATGAAGGTCTTAAAAGTGGATTTGAATATATTTGTAATGCATGTGTGAGGTGGTAGTCCACCACCCTATGTTGGACTAGGGGGTTGTTGAACATTTTTGATCAACAATCTATTAGGAATAATGTTGTAGGAGTCTTTGATATATATAAGAGTTATATAGTGTGAGAGATTAAGTTTTGGAGGTGGTAACCATTGACCAAATTTGACCCCAATTAAAACTTGAGTCAACCCATATTATTTTGAACATTTTATCGATGTTCAAAATGTCCTATAAGGTTTAATTTTGGTCTATTGTTTTACTTATCCTCTCCCTAGTCCTTGCTAAAGTCCACCCTCTTTGTACCAGGCTAGTCAACTAAAGTCAAAGGTTGGTCAACCTTGATCAAAGGTATTCAAAATATAAAATTGTGTTGAAATGTCCTAATATGGTCATTGACATGTTTTAATATGTCTACAAGTCATAAATTAGTCATATGCTAGGTTTCATATGATAAAAAGGAACCTTTTGGTCACATTTTAGCCTATTTAATGACTTGTACAGACTTTAATACAATAGAATTTGTCACAAATGTGATTTTAAACGTGGAAGAGGTTGGGATCATGTTAGGAGCAGTTATATGTCAATAAAGAAGCTGTTATGATTAGGAAATGGTACTTTTTCCATGTTTTTAGGGCATTTTAGGCACTTATACAAACTTCTTGAGTCCACCATCAACTAAAAACATGGGTTGAGTGTCTCTTCACCTCCCAAGATCCATTTAAACACTTGATTTGTAGATAATACATAAAAAATTCCATTGAAAACTTTTTTTCCTCCATTTTCTCTTAGCAAACAAACAAGGGTCATTTTCAAATGCTTGGTGTGGACCATACACATGGAGTTGGCAATATTTATTCTTGGGGTGGATATTAATCTAAGTTAAATTAATTTTCATAACAATAAATTAAACTTTAGTTCCTCCTCCTTCATGAATAATTTATAACACTCCAGGCAACTTTTTATGCATGCGCAACCATGAGGGGTCCCCTTTTGAGCTAGTTTCAAAATATGTTGTTTGGATTTGAGGGATTTTATGTTTTATTATGTTCCTCAGGACTTCTCTATAGGTTTCTCATTGTTCCTTTTCTTTTTTAAGTCTCAATATTTTCATATACCTCTTCTAGTCTTATGCGGGTTTGCCATGATCCACTCTTTCCATTTACAGGTGCCTTGAAGGGTGATATTCATGTTGAAGATATTGTTTTGAGTTTTTTTCAAAATTTTATTGATGAGGTTATACAAATTGAAGATTAAAAATTGAATTTGAAGTATTTGGATAACCTTACCTTACAAATTCATGTTCTTTCAAGTTTCCATCTACATATATATCATAAGACAATCACTCACAGTCTTGATGACATCATGTTGATGATTAGAGGAATATACTTGTGCCTTGGAGGGTATTATGGCATGGTATCATGTTCAAAACCCCTTTGGTATTTAATTGGTTTGAAAGAGACATTTAAAAGAGAGATGATTGTGTTCAGGCCTATAATCCCTGAAAGTTGTGAACAAAGGCTTAGGAGTTTTTTTCAGGTATCATACAATGCATTTATATAAGATTATAAGTTGTCTGCCTTATTTGGTATAGTATCCCTATCCACATATTATTCCTATTCCAATTCCAGGTTAGAAATATAAATGTAATTTAGTCATCTCATACTCTAAATGTGCCTCAAAACACACTAAAGCAAGGTAGGGATATCTATAACAATCTGATAGAAAAGTGAACTTGCACTTCATGGACTCAATCCTAGACTACATCAAGGAGGGTAAAAAAATACCAAATGTTTCAAATAATTATCCTAAGCATGTATGTCATGAAATAAGGTGTTCTTGGATGAGATGATGTTTTGGCCCACACCTTGTCCGTACATAGTCCCAAGAAGGTGCACTTATAGTCAAGGTTTTAAACAATGAGTTGGATGATGGAGTTTAAGCCTTATTTTTAAATTTAAAGGAGGTATGAGAATATTTTAATATTTAAGGACCTTAATGGTAAGCCACATCACCTTCAAACACATGATAAACATCACCATGATACCCTACATGCCTAAAATGCATAAAAATCTATAGAAGTAGTGGGTGGGGAATCATGCTTTCCATAGTGATAATGTTATATAAATGAGGAAACAAGTTCAAATTCATGATAAACCAAGTTGGTAAATTTATATAGGAGCTTAAGGAGGTCTTACCTACCATATTTCCTTATTCAAACTTACAAAGTAACCTATAGCCAAGCTAAAGAGATTGTTGAAGGTAGTGAGCAGTATGGAACCCTTAAGATGATAATATGACTTAAGAACCCAGAGAATAGGTTTGATTAGAACATTAAAAAAAATTAAAATATTGATATGGAATGATTTTTTCACCTTTCTATATGTAGACACCAAAATTACATCACACACATTTGTAACTCCCTATGTTGAAACCCCCCTTAAGCCCTTTTTCAATAATAATAATTATCCTCCCTAACCCATGATTTTACCCCTCACATATTTAATTAATTTAAAATATTTAATTAAGTTAAATAAAATAACCTTATGCCACCTTACATGGCCTCCTCATCTTAAGACTAATTCTCACCTAATGAGTCACCTCAAGACTTAGTCCCCTTATCCTAACTACCCAAGACTTGTTATCACCCCAAAAATAAATTTCTAACCAACTATGTCCTTATTAACCTCCTATTTCTCCATTTTTTAATGGATACCACACTTATCATGAGAAAAAATAGAAAAAAAGCTAAAGATAGTACTTTTACCTATTCTCATGATGCCAACATCGGTCAACCCATGATCGATGTCAATGGGATTGTCGACATTAGTTATATAATCCAAACTCTAAACTGATGTTCAAGTCAATATAAATTAATAAAACTCATTCTTATTTTCATATAAGCTTTTGGAATTCAAATTTTATCATCTGGGCTTACTATTATCTTGCATAAGTCAATCTAGATTAGGAACCAAGCTCTTGAGAACTAGTAACACCCGCTTGTTGTCTCTATTCAAAGAATCAATTCAGACTGCCTAATAAGGGCCATCCATCTAGCACTTATCATTTATTCACCACGAAAAATAAGTACGTCAATTATTCTATAAGTCTTTTTATAGTTATTTTTCAACTCCTTTACATTTACTATTTATTGCTTTTCACATTCCTAATCGAACCCTTGTGAAAGAGTTATAAAGCTTCCCCACTTGTTTCCCCTTGTGTCAACACATTAAACCTCTAACCAAATCAATATAAAAAATTCTTTGTCTCTAAAAAATCTCCCCCAATATTTTAGACCTGACCAAAACCTTTCCAAGACCTAGAAAACCCTTATGGAAGCTCTTAGGCAATTATTGCCCCTATCGACATCGGTAGCCTAACTAATATTGGTCATATTTCCCTACCAACCTCTATAGCCTAACTAATTTATTTTTGGGGTGGATAGTTCTTTGATTGAAATAAATTCTCATAACAATAAATTTTAATTTGGTTACTCCTCCTTCATGAATAATTGCTAACACACTAGGCAGCTTTTTATGCACGTGCAGCCATGAGGGCTCCCCTTTTGAGCTAGTTTCAGAAAATGTTACTTTTATTTGAGGGATTTGATAATTTATTATGTTCCTAAATAATTCTCTATAGGTTTATCATTATTCCTTTTCTTTTTAAAGTGTCAATATCTTTATAGACCTCTTCTAGGCTTATGTGGGTTTGTCATGATCCACTCTTTTCATCTAGAGGTGCCTTGAAGGGTGATATTCACATTGAAGAGATTTTTTTGAGTTGTTTTCAAAATTTTATTGATGAGGTCATCCAAATTTAAGGCTAAAAATAAAATTTGAAGTGTTTGGAGAACCTTTCCCTATAAATTCATGCTCTTTCAAGTTTCCATCTTCATATACAATATAAGGCACTCACTCATAGTCCTCATGACATCATGTTGATGATTAGAGGAATATACTTGTGCCTTGGAGGGTATGATTGAATTATATCATGTTAAAAACCCCTTTGGTAGTCACTTGGTGAAAAAGAGCCACTCAAAAGAGAGATGACTATATTCAGGCCTACAATCCCTGAAAGTTGCAAATAGAGGCCTAAGAGTTTTTTTGAGGTGTCATACAATACATTTATATAAGTATATAATGTGTCTACCTTGTTTGGTATAGTATCCCTATCCACATATTATGCCTATGCCAAGTTTGATATCAAAAATACAAATGGAAGGCAGTCATCTCATACTCTAAAAGTGCCTTAAAACACATTAAAACAAGGTAGTGATACCTACAAGAGTTTGGTAGAAAAGTGAACTTGCACTTCATTGACTCAATCATATACTACACCAAAGAGGGGGGAAAAATCCCAAATGTTCTAAAGAAAAATAATGAGTACTTATGTCATGAAATAAGGTGTTATTGGATGAGATGACCTTTTAGGCCCACACCTTATCTATACATGGTCCCAAAAAGGTGGCACTTACAATCAAGGTTTCAAACAAAAAGTTGGAGGATGGATTTTAGGACTTGTTTTAAAATTTTAAGGAGGTATGAGAATATTTTGAGATTTAAGGACCTTCATGGTAAGTCAAATCACCTTCAAATCAGTGATAAACATCACCATGATAACCTAGAAGCCTAAAAAGCATAAAAATTAATCTGTACATGTAGCGGGTGGGGAATTATTCTTTCAATAGTGATAATGTTATATAAATGAGTAAAAGTTCAAATTCTTGATCAATCAAGTTGGGAACTTTATAGAGGAGCTTACGGATGTCTTACCTACCATATTTCCCTATTCAAACATATAAAGTGACCTATAGTGAAGCTAAAGGGATTTTTGAAGGTAGTGAGCAGTATGTAACCTAGAAGATGATAATATGACTTAAGAACCAATGTAACAGGTTTGATTGGATCATGAAAATATTTGTAAATATGGATATGGAAGTATTTTGGCACCTTGGTAGTTGTAGACACTAAAATTATGTCACACACATGTGTAACTCCCTATGTCAAAACCCCCTTTCAACCCTTCTCCAATATAATAATTAACCTCCCTAACCCATGATTTTACCCCTCACACATTTAATTAATTCAAAATATTTAATTAATTTAATTAAAAACCCCTTATGCCACCCTACTTGGCCACCTTATCCTAAGACTAATTATCACTTGATGAGTCACCTCAAGACTTAGTCCCCTTATCCTAACTACCCAAGACTTGTACTCACCCCCCAAAAAAAATCCTGACCAACTACATCCTTCTTGGTCTCTTATTTCTACCATTTTGTAATGGATACCACACTTGGCATGAGAAACAATAGTAAACAAGCTAAATATAGTACTTTTACCTATTCTCATGCCACTAACATTGATCAAACCATGACTGACATCAGTGGATCACTGACATTAGTTATATAAACCAAACTCTGAATTGATGTTCAAGTCAATAGAAATTAAAAAAAATCTTTCTTATTTGCATGAAATTTTCTTACATTCAACTTTCGATATCTTGGCTTACTATTGTCTTGCATAAGTCAATCTAGATTAGGAACCAAGCTCTTGAGAGCTAGTAGCACCCACTTGTTGTCTCTATTCAAGGCACCAGTTTGGATTGCTTGATAGGGGCCATCCATCTGGCACTTATCATTTAGTCACCATTACAGCTAAGTACATCACTTATTATATAAGTCTTTTAGTAGTTACTTTGTAACTCCTTTATATCTACTATTTATTTCTTTACACATTCCTAACCAAACCCCCATGAAGGAGTTATAAATATTCCCTACTTGTTTCCCCTTATACCAATACACTAAACCTCTAACCAGATCCATCCAAATAATACTTTCTCTCCCATGACTCTCCCCCAATCTTCTAGACCTAACCAAAACCTTTCTTAGACCTAGAAAAGCCTTTTATAAACTCCTAGGAAATTATTTCCCCTACCGACATCAATAGCCTAACCAATATCCATCACATTTCCCTACCAACTTAACCAACCTAATTGATATTGATCACACTTATTAACAAACCTTGGTAGCCTAATTGATGTCAACAACTATGAATTTCCAATAACCCTTCTAAGAGTTACCGAAACAAATTCCAAAATAAAAATTAAAAATACCACCTACACTTTGTTACTTTATGTTGCACTTAGGTTGTGAATAATAGTAACATTATCTCTATTTTACTCTCTCTTTTCCTCTCTCTTGGTTATTTATTACTCTTTTATCTCTCAAATGTAGACTGTCATCTCTAAGGAAGTTTGACACTTCATGGAATAAACACGTAGCTTGGCAACCCACTCATATATCTACTAAAAAATATTTTTGGTAGTGCTATCTTACTTTCAATTATTCCTCCTTAGCAAAATAGGAGTGCTCAAAATGTCTGGATACAGTGAAAAAACCAATCTAGGTTCATTATAATCGCTTATCCCTATCTTTCTTCTCTATTTTTCTTTAGACATGAAATAGACAAATTTTAGCAAAACATGTTTGGCATGCCTAGTGGGACCTTAGAGTTTCCTTGGGTTCATTTATTATTTTAAGCATTCATATAGGTGCATTATAGTGAAAATTTCATTTCTTGTACACTCTCCTTTTCTCTTTCAAAACAAAAAATTCAACATTTTATTTTCTATTTGAGGGCAATAAATTGAAATTTATTCTTACTTTCCACTCTTCTTTTCTCTTTGCCTTTAAAAGCAATTTATCATTTTCTTTACAAGTTGAAAGAATATCTTCTTTATTTATTTCTTTCATGCACATTAGGATAGTTAATTTCATTCTCTACTACTATTTTATCTTTGTTTTCATTTGAATTTAAACATTTTAGATTTGGGTTTAAAATGTATTGCACTTCATTGTTTGCTTGTTGCATATTATCTCACATAGTTAATTACAAGCATTATGAATGAATTATAGTACACATGTGTTACACAACTAGATCACACTCAAAATAATAAACATCTAAACTCAACTAAGAGAAGGCCCATCAGGATTTCAGCACCTGGTGCATCACCTTACCCTACCTGACTATTCTACTTGGATTTCACCACCAAAGGGAGAACCCACTCCAATATTTAGCAAAGTTTAAACTCTAGGTAGAAGGTATATTTTGTCTAAGTGACCAAGCTTGGATTTAGGCCTGTGAAGTGTAAGGAGCAAGCTCTTATAACAATCCATGTACTTGGTCTAACATAGATTTCCTCTTGATTACTAAAACTAACCTAAAACTAGCTCTAGATTGCTTTCTATTACCTCCATTAACCAAATTCTCTTTTCACTATCTGATTAAGGCATAAGACAATATAAGACTAAAATTATTCTCTAGTAGTTAACAATTAGTGCTTTTATGTTATTTTTCTACTTTTCTATTTCTTTCTATATTTTGGAGTTGGTAAGGACATTTTTCCATTAATTCACAAAATTAACACTATTTATAATACTCAATATGTATAACCTGTTATATCAGGTTTTTTGAGTGTTTATCCTTCTTACACAGACCTCTTCCATCCTCTATTTTACCTGGATTCTACCTCTATGCTAATAAAACATTATATTTTCCTCTCCAAGGTTATTATAATGGCTGACATCAGTTAACTATACCGATATTGACAGATTTTAGCTTCTGACATCAATTAATCACACTGACATTGACACACTTTTACTACCAAAATAGGTCAAGTAATCAACATTGGTGACTATGTAATTTTGATTGGATCAAAATAACAAGCTTAAATAACCCACTTACCTACACCTGAACCTAGTTTTTCCTTGTTCTATCACTAATATATAGTATTAAGACTATTCTTACTTCATGCATGGTATTGATGCGAGCTCAAGCCAAAAATTCTTATCAATTACATAAGCCAAAAACCACTTCCACCTTCCCCTCTTGCTTATAATTTGGTCATGGAGCATACTTTAGATATAGAGCATACTCCAAGCCTGAACAAAATTCCCATTGTGCCTGAAGGAGATTAAGATTTTGCTAAATTTCTTGATCGTAATGGAGACAACTTTAGTTTTAGATATATCCACTATTTTCCCAATGGTTATTGAAACCAAAATCTTGACAAGTGACCCAACCATAAATAATGTCTAAAGTTTAGCATCACCAACTGTCTAATCCCACCTAAACCTTAGCATGACTTCCCAACTTTCACAACCACAAGTAGTTTGGTCATGTCACACCTTATTTCAAAATTTGGTGGTACCTATTCCATCTGCTCTCACACCTATACTTACCCAAGTTAAAAATCACCCTTCATTTAGTCTAACCATGCCAATAACACAACCTATAATAACAACATCCAATAAAAGCATAGTCTCTAACCCAATAAGACAAGCCCCTTTTCTTTTTGCCCCTAGCTTATGACTCATTATCCTTATGTTTCCCGAACACATCCTCAACAAGTTATGTCATATGCTCCCTCTATTTCCTATCAATTTCCCTATAAATTAGGGGGTATCTCTGAGACTAATTCCCTCTAGACCTCAATAAGATGTTGATGGACAAGATGTCTAATCTAGAGACATCTATTTCTAGTTTAATGAATTTGTTATCTTATGATCAGATATGCAATGAACCCATCCATACTTCTATGCCTATTCACCATTATCCAAGATAATGAGAACTCCCAAAATTTACTCATTTTTAGAGTAAAGAGGACCCATAATAACATTTGTGAGCATTTAAACATGCTTGTTATTTAATAGGGCACAATGATGCATTATTACTTTGTACTTTCCTTATGTATCTTTCAAGTTCTACCTTGGATTGGTATAGCTGTATACCTCATCACACCATTTTCTCATTTACCTAACTCACACAAATATTCCCAGACCATTTCTCTATTAACATTTCTAAAAAGGTTTCTATTATAGACCTTTATTCTATTTGACAATTTCATGATGAGTCTATCACATATTTTTTCACTCATTGGAGAGGCTTGATCAATGAAATCTCATTCTCCTTACCCCAACCTAAGCTTATTGAGATCTTCTCAAGGGCATGTCCTAAACACATTTCATCCACACTTCAAGTAAAAACTTTATATACATTTGATGAGGCCTTTAAAATGGCATGGAAACTCAAGATTCAAGCTATAGATGAAGGTAGAGTTAAGTTGTGTAATAAGAATGCCAATTCTAAATCAAATGACTCATGTTCTAAAATTTCTCCTTCTAACCAAAAATATAAAGGCTCCACCAATGCAGTGGTCATTAAATTATCTTCTTCTACAACCACAAATCAATATAGTTCGTTGAATTCCCAAAATCTAACCAAGCAATTCCCACAATGGTATGAACAAAGATAATACACTCCCATTGGGGAGTCATATACATCTGTTTTGGGAAAAATATTGCAACAAGGTGTCATAACCCTTCCTCAAATCAAACCTCCTATACAATTTGACCCCTCCCATCATATTCCAACTTGGTACAAGGAATATGAGTTTTGTGGCTACCATCAAGTTAAAGGCCATAATTCTAATAATTGTAAAACATTCAAGAACATTGTCCAAGACATGCTTGATAGGGGTGATCTCATCTTAGATAATCCTAATGTGCCTACTAATAAAAATGTGGATGTGTGTAAATATCCTTTTCCTAACCATTCACCTAATCAAAATATTGTTTAGACCACAACTAACTTATGTGATCATAATATCCATATGGTTAATATGGTATTTCTTTTACCTCTAGTTCAACATCCCCCTCAACAATAGGTACCCATTTTATTGACTCCTCCACCACAATCAGTGGCATTTTATTTTCCCATTCTTCCTCCCTAGGTATAATAGCCTATTACACCCATTCCATTCCCATGTGAAGAAGATCCTCCTTACCACTCCTTCTTCCACTAAAGGAGTCAGTATTGCTAGTTCTTTTTATACCAATATTACCTATTATTTTACTTATGGAAGACCATACCTTACCCATTTTGTAACCCCATGTTGAAGGAAAAATCATTCTTATGTTATACCCTCTTGAGGAATCCTCTTCATCTACCTTTCCTCCATTGATAGAGAGTAATACCCCATCCATTCCAATTTTGTACCTTGAAGAGTCACTATTATCAACTCCTAAATTAGATGAGAGACATATTGTGCCTACTCCAATTCCACCACTCTTACCACTTATTTTACCTATGGAGGATCATACTTTAACTATTACTCACCCATATTTGAGGGAGAAATAATACCTATGATGGACCCCCTTGAGGAACCCTCTTCACCTACCTTTACTCCACCCATGGAAGACCATGCCTCTTCTCTTATCTCTATTAAAGAAGACCATATTGTGACTCTTTCTCATCTTTTGCATGAAGTAGTAGAGACCAATAATTTCCATCTTTCATAATCACCTTAGCCTTCTAAAGATGCAACCATAAATCCTACATCAACTTCATCTAAACCTTTCTCATGATTGATGAAAAGTCTAAAATCTATTGAATCCACAAAGCTAAATCACTTTACATTTTGGGACCAACTTAAAACTCCTTATCCAACATAATGAGTGTTAACCTTTACTTACAACCCTCTCACTACCCTTTACCCCAAGGTCTTTGACAAAGCTAGAGCTTCTTCACTAAAATCACATGAAGTTTATCCATCTACGTCAAAACCCTCACCCTCATAGGCATCTACCATATGAAAGTAGATCGGGCCTTTAGGTATATGACTTGTATCTAATCTAATTCATCCATAGGTAAAATTAGATCTAACTCACCAACCCTAAGGTGGATTTTCATGGCTTGAACTATAGAAAAATGTTAAGCTTCATAGATCTCACTGATCTTTCCTTATTTAACACTCAGCTTAACCATCAATTTTGGGACCTCACCCCTGTAATTTAGTTGAAATGTTGTTGATCCAAGAAAAACAAAAGGCTAAGTTAAATCCACTACTGGCTTTGCCACTTGGTAAGGATTTCACATTTGACACCATGATACATAACACTAGGAATGTGTTAGCAAAACATGTAACTCCATTACCACCAAACAAGGTGCCATGAAAATCACCCCTATGACTCCTAAACAAAAAAGGTGTCCACTCCTATTACCACAACAAGTTTGAGCCCACTCATAGGCTCTCAAATATTTTTCCTACATCAGTTATTACAATATTATAGAGTAACTCTTCCTTCCATTAAGCTTGATAGTCCTCTTGGAATTAAGCCATCTTGATTTAATGATATATAAATGTGTCTATATCATCATTCACCTAGACATGATACTAAGAGTTGTAAAGCTCTCATAGTAGTCATTTAGCAACACTTTGATGTTGATGCTCTCTTTATTTATATTCCCATTAACCTTCCTATTGTTCCACCTCTAACATCCATAATACCTCCTACTATTCCACCTAAATTCAAAACCAAAGATGTGGTCATGCCCACTTTACCACCTCCTTCACCTATATTTCAGATCAACATAGTTAATGTGGCCACATGGTCACAAAACCAGAAAGATAAAGGTAAGGAAAAATTCACTACTCCTTCGGCTCATCCTTTTTCTAAAGACACTCCTCCTTTTAATCCCAAGGTTTCCATCTTAGGGGTCCTAAAATTGACATCTTCAAATGTTATTCAAAGCTCGATACTAAAATAGCTTCACCAAACTCCTATGAAAATTTACTTGTATGAGTTAATCCAAAACTCACCCCAACACCATCAAGCTCTGATTAGTGATTTTCAAGTAGTTGAGGTTGAACTTGATGATCCCCAACCTCTTGTAGCTTTAGTCAGCTCTCTTAATTCCATCTCCTTGATTTCCTTTAATAATTTAGAAATTCCACTTTAACACCCTGAAGATCAAGATTATGCCCTTTTTATTATCACATATATTAATCAAACTCATGTCAAGAGAGTCATGATAGATGGGGGAGCTAGTATTAATATTATTTCCACTTATGACTACAAATAGTTTACTCTTCCTAAGAATTGCATGTCTCAAACTGACATGGTACTCTGCTCCTTTGATGATACCATACTACTATGGTAGGCACTATTGTATTACATATGCATGTAGGTCCATGCATAATTCCTAAGCTCTTATATGTTTTAGAAGGAGAGTTCTAATATAACATCATATTTGGATGACCCTAGATACATGTTATGGCATGTGTACCTTCAACATTAAACTACTATGTGAAGTTTGAACATGATGGGCAAGTGCATGTTATACCCACTAACTCACCTCTATTTAAAACATGCAACATGAATTATAGTCCTAATGATTTTCTCATTCCATTAAAGACATCATCTTCTTTGCATGATACTTCTAAAGCTTCCATAAGCTTCACTACCCTAGTTACACAGATATCGACAACACAAATTCCTTACATGGATCCCATGGAGGAAAATTTTAAATATCTGTCACTCAAAGAATATCATTTGTTGATGATTGACATATTATATACTCCAAAAAGTATGGAAATCTTTACATGCACCCAATTATGATCCTTACATTGGGATGGTCATCCCTTATGGGCTCCCTAACCTTTGAACTAATTTCACATATGGGAGAATTGATCAGGTTCCCACTGTCAATAATCCATCCTCTTAACCACAACCATTTACTTATGACTTCTCTTTCCTGAGCAAGCCAATATTCACTCACACATATCTCTATCAGTGTTCCTAGAAAGGATTTAGTTTGGGTTATTACAAGTAGGGTGTCCATATTCCTATTGAATATCCCACTAGAAAAACCATTAAAATGCCAAAAAGGCATGGATTAGGATATGGTGAACCAAATAAACTCACTAAAACTTATCATGTACTAATTATTGAAGATCTAGTCTCTCCTTCTCCACCTTCTTCTCCACCATCACCTACAAAATCAGAGGTATCTATAACTCCTAAATTTTTTTCAATAAATGCCATCCATTTGTGGCCTCTCACCTATCACCAAGGTAAGGAAACAATTTCCCTTCCTCTTGTTCATCTTGTAATAATTGATGAAGACTCTCCCATTATTAACATTCTCTAATGTCAAGATGATGATGTTATTATCACATACATGGGTGTAGATGATTCCTATATCCAATGATCAGTCCTATTCAAACCACAAGATATGTTAAATGAATTAACCATTGACATCAATTTTCCCTCTCAAAATAACCCCCACATCCTCAAGATTGGCCAATATTTGGGTTCCTTTGAGCATGATAACTATGCCATATTTCTTGATAACCATAACAAAGCCTTCGCTTGGTCTTATAATGGCATGCCTAGTATTGACTCATCTATTGTCACCCATAACATTCTCACCAATCAATATGATAAACTTGTTAACAATAATATTTACAAGATGCATCCTCTTATTACTCTCCTTATCAAAGAAGATCTCCAACACCTCCTTTTTGTTAACTTTATCCATCCCATCAATTATCTGTAATGGATTTCCAATAACATTCCTATCACAAAAGTGACTATTAAAATATGCATATGTACTGATTATCATGACTTAAACCTCACTTGTCCAAAAACTGACTTCCCATTTCCAATTATCAACCAACTTATTGATCTAACAGCTGACCATGAGATGCTATCACTTATGGATGGGTTCTTTATAATGGTTACTCTCGAGGATCCACATAAGACCACCTTCATTACCCAATGGGGGAATTTATATTATTGGTTCATACCTTTTGGTCTGAATAATATTGGTTCCACCTACTAACATGTTATGACTTACATCTTTCATGATCTCCTACACAAAATTATGGAGTATTACATGGATGACTTACTTGGAAAGTCTAAAATTTTCCAAGATCACTTGATGATTCTCAAAATCATATTTAATCATCTCTTCCAATATAATGTTTGACTAAACCCAAAGAAATGTGTCTTTGGTATTCTTTTTGATAAGCTTTTAGGTTTTATCATTTCTCTCTATGGTATTAAAGTTGACCCTGCTAAGGTTAGAGCAATACTAGAGATGCCTCCAACTACTAATATCAAACAAATCCACAACCTATAAAGAAAACTTTAGTCAATCCATTGATTCATCTCCCAGTTATCAAATCATTGTCAACCCTTTCACCATCTCCTTAAAAATGATGTCTCTTTTCATTGTAATACATATTGATAGGAAGATTTTGATGCACTAAAACAATATCTCCTTTCCCCATCGGTTCTTATTCCACCTAAGGATAATCAACCTTTCTACATTTACATCTCTACAACAAACCATTCTCTGGATATTATGATTTCACATCGAGATGATCACCATCAAGAATAGGTGGTTTACTACATAAAATACACACTTATTGATTATAAGACTAGATATACCCATACTAAAAAACTTTACCTCACATTAGCCTTTTCAACCTCCAAGCTCCACCATTATCTAAAAACACAAAACCTACATGGTCACCCATACTGAACCCCTCAAATACAAGCATTATAAGCCATATCAAAACCAACATGTAGCTCAATGGATCATTCTCCTTACTAAATTTTACTTAGATTTTATTCAACAAATGTCTATTAAGGGGAAAATAATCAATGACCAGTTAGTTACCACCCCTTTACTTAATAACCAAACTTCAAACCTCAAATTTCTTGATGAATCTATTGCAACACTCTCCACCAATGACATCTCTTATCAAATGATGATGTTATTTGATGGGTTTAAATGTCAATATGGTGGGGGAATGAGAGTCATTTTTATTCCTCTAGATGGTGAGCCTATGCCTTTGTAATTTAAACTAGATTTTGAATGTACTAAAAACATGGCTAAATATGAGGCTTTGATCTTAGGGCTCTAAATAGCTATCTTCTTGGGTATCAAATCCATAACCATTCTCATTGATTCTCAGCTAACGGTTAATTACATTTATGGTTCCTACCTATGCAAAAATGAAATTATATAGTGTTATAAACATTGTGTAGATACATTATTGGTATCATTTGAATCTTATCTCTTATAGACTATTCCTTGATCTATAAATAAGTTTGCTAACACAATGGCTTCACTTGCTTCACACATACCCTCTTCATCCTCTTCATAAAAAATATATGTCACGTACAACACTTTACATTACTCTCCTATGCATCAACTAACATCCTCTTCATCAGGAATGTGACATCTAACCCACATGACTTATGGTACAAGAAACTCATATATTATCTTTCCTTTTCTATTACCCCTTTTGATATCTCAAATAATGGGAGATATGCCTTCATAAAATGTGCTGCTCATTACACTATGTTAGGGGGACTTCTCTATAAGTGATGTTTTGATGGTCTCCTCTTTAGATACCTCACTAATACTGACACTCCATTCTCTATTGAGGAATTCCATGATGGGATTTGTGGTGGACATTTTAATGGTCACACAATTACCAAGTATATATTTTGACTCAATGATTATTTACTAGCACACCATCAAGACTATAGTGATTATGTTTGTTTTTGTGTCAAATGTCAACAACATGATAACCTCCTTCACATTCTGAGTCATGCATTATAAGTCACCAAAGATTTCTGGCCCTTCTCCTAATGGGGCTTCATTCTAATTATGGAGATTAAACCTCATTCCTCCCTCCATCATTATTCTATCATTACTGCCACTAAATACTTTACCAAGTGGGTTAAGGCCATTACTCTTATCTCCATTAAGGCTAACAAAATTATTGACTTTATCAACCATCACATCATCTATTGTTTTGGTGTCCCACATAAAATTATAATAGATAATAGAAAATCTTTTAAAAATAAGACTATCTAAAGTCTTTGTGATACATTCAGAATCAAATTAAGCTTCTCATCACCATACTATCCACAAGTGAATGGATAGGTAGAAGCTTCTAATAAAACATTGACCAAAATTCTCATGAAGTTAGTCAATGATACTACTAAGGATTGACACACACACACATTCCTTTTGATTTATGTGTTTACTACACTGACATCCAAATGCCTATAGGTGTTATGCCTTTTTCCTTGGTCTATGTGGTGAAGGTTATTTTGCCTCTTAAGATTCAGATTCTTTCTCTTTGTATTTCTATAAAAGACATACTAATTATTACTTTCACCAAAAATGTTTGGCTCAACTTGAATTGTTTGATGAGTGCCATCTCATAGCCCTCAACCACCTCCAAATCTATCATTAGCATATCAAATGTGATTACAACAAAAACCTTAAAGAGAAAGATTTCAATATTGGAGATCTTGTCTTGAAATAAAATCAACATATGTTGATCATGGAAAAAATCAAATGGGGTAAGTTTTCTCCTAATTGACTTAGACCCTACATCATAACTCACAAGTATGGATTAGGAACTTATCACTTATCTTCTATAAAAGAAAGGCTAGAACCCAAGCCTTTAAATTTCTTACATCTATGGCCATTCTTTTATTAAATAAACATCACTTCATCTCGTGTTTCACTTGAGCTCATCCCTTGAGCTCCCCTATTACATTCATCTCCCTTCCTCTTAACCCTTACTCCTACACACTTAGTTAACTTACGGGTTGCTATGGTTTTGCCCTCAAAGTGGAAAAATGTTAAGCCTCTATAGAATTTTCCATGACTAAAATCCAAAAAAGGATATGTAGACAAGTTCTAATCTCTAAGGTCATGTTTCTCAATGTAGACTACTCCCTTGAAGGACATCTACGTAACTTCTCTTTGATACTATTAATAGACCGCTCCCTTGAAGGAAAACTATTTAAAATTCAAAAATAAATGCTTAGACCACTCCTTTAAAGGATGCTTAGGCCAATCTTTGTTCTCAAATGGAAATGCAAATAAAAAGATTATCATATTGATCAGTTTCATATGACCTCAACACATATAGAATCCCATTGTAGGCTTCCCACATTGATCAACTTACACATAAAAAAAAGAGCTTAAAGTCATGGACTTACGTATAGATGTTCTTGAGTCACCCATAATAGGGCCATGTCATCACCACTTTGAAGGTTACGCTACCCAAATACTTTCACTCATTTACCCTTTTTTCCCTCATACTCTTTCAAGGGACTTTGAACTTGATTAACATAATTTGAACACAATGCTTCTCTAACAAACAAAATGGTCCAATGATGCAAATCATGAAAGAGGCTCATATTCTTGAGCCTATTTATGTTATGATTATGGTATTTGCCAATACATGAGCATTCTACCTCTTTATTTTCCATCCAAATCACATGTCGGTCTTTCTAATGAGATGAAAATTTTATACAAACACTATCAAGCCTACTCCATTTATTTTAATCATACACCATCACAAATATGGAAAATGATAAGATGAAGGTAACAAACCAACTATGCATATACCATCACACATATGGGAAATTTTAGACTAACTCAAACATTAAAATCAAATTAACATAACATTAAATAATCATCTACATCAACATCATCACAATCACAATAAATGCATCTCAAAATCATAATAAATATACATCTCATATATATATGTACACTTAACATACATGTACATCAATACATCATCACAATATCATCTATCCCTCAAAATATACATATCTCATCTTTGGTTCATAGGCCAGTGTGCATATAACATATATAATAAAAGAAAAATGTAGCACTCAAAGTCCTCAAGGATCTTCGTGTAGTCATGATGAAGTAGTGTCATCACCACCCTCTACCCATCTACATCTACATGACCTGGAAGCTGTGGCATGTGTCACTGATCTTTCCTACTCTCTAAACTTAGAATACCTCTAAATTTATGGCAACTCCCTAATGACCCTCTCATAATAATCAATCTCAACAAGGGTAGTAGTATATGTCACCAAAGATACAATCTATGGTGATCCCATTACACCTACTAAATGTTCAACCTGTATTGGTCCCTATGGTAGAGGAGGAGTAGCCTAACCTACTACTCTTAAACTATTCCTCTCTATTGTTAGTGTAGTAATTTGACCCTATAATACATTTTTATATCCCTATAATGCACATACCTAGCTGTACAATCTCACCATATGTCCCTATAAAACCAATACCTATGCCCTATTTATATCTTGAGCCTGCACTATCACATTTTGACCCTGCAATACTGCATCCTATCCCTATATGAATAAATCCTATTCTTATACATATGCATCTCTCTCTCATCAACCCATATAAATCTAATAGTGGCATCTTGACCTCCACCATGGGATGAAAACCTACCCACCAAACTATATATGTCATTGTGTACCCTGGATCTACTACACCTATCCCTATTGGTAGCTCCTCAAAATCTAGCCCATCTATCTCCTATGGCAAGGGTAGGGGTGCATCAATATCATCCCTCATATATGAAGGGAAGTTAGGTGGTACATCCTATAGTAGTCCAAATTACCTTTTGGCCCATGCCATGAGTATCATCTCCAGGTCATCAATTTGTCTCCCTCTAACCCGTAATGATCTCTATAATCTAATAAGTTGCTCTTCCTATCCTTTGAATGTAGGGTATGTCAAGTAAGGTCTCCACATAATATCTCTAGGTATAAAACCATCTATCATGCACCTATAATAATCAATATCATGCACTATGGCATCTACTTGAGTTTGGGCCATCTCATTTCTCCACCATCTTAAACCCACCCTAAAGCTAGCTAGAATTATGGTAGGTGGGCCCAATAGTTGTGTCACCATGATATGCGTGTATTACCAATAGTGGAGTAAGTTCCAAACACACAAAATATATCACTATCATAGTCTCAACCCCCACAAATCTCTGTATAATTGTGCCAAAAACACTAGTCTCTATGCAAATACAACTCATTGCTTAACCATCTATGCTAGAACACCTATCAATGCAATTGAAACTCTCCCACCATCTGAATTTGGTAATGCATACATTGTAAGCCATATCATCATCAAGATACTTAGCTGATGTTATTCCTAATTAACAATGTATAGTGGATTGTAGGTGAAGCTTGTTGAGTGATAGGTTGCCCCACTAACAATCTCTCCAAATAATGCCACCATGTGAATATCATTATCCTCTCTCAAACATGACAAGATCTCCTCACCATGGAGTGTTAATCATAAAATCCTATATACATCCTCCTGAGTCACTATTAACTCTCTGATCTATAGATGGAAGGTGTTGGTGGTATGATCCCACCTCTTGATCAATGCTATCATCAAACTCATATTTCTTGTGACTCTAAAATATCATCACACTCCTACTAAACCTATAGTTTCCATGAGTTCCCACTCATATGGGGTGACATCCCTCCTCATCCATGTCAACAACATTGATAGGTGATCTAATATCATCAACTCTAGCCTTACCTACATCCATACACATAGAAATCAAGTCACATAATTTCTAACATAACCCAAAAATACCTTTTTTCCTTATCTTTGGGAAAACTAAACTGATCTAAGGCCCTCCACCAAGATATGTAGGTAGCACTCAGTTGACACAAGGTCTTCTAAGATTAGCTTAGCCATATACCCACCTAACTATCTAACCTACTCTCCCCTCTATACCCTAGGCTTCACTGCCTCTCTCTCCACCCTAGGCCCAACTATCTATCATAATTGTAGGCCTCGTGGCTTATCTCCCTAACCTTCAACCCTATGATCTATCTTTAAAGCCTTAGGTCCCTTCACCTATTTCAACCTATCATTTTTTACCCATTTATCCTAACACACTTTTAACCATACCTTAGATCTTTTTCCCTAGGCTCGAGGAGAACTACATTGGCCTAAGGCCCTCAATCAAGCTATGTAGGTAGTATTCAATCAACGCAGGGTCTTCTGAGGCTAGCTCATCCATTAGGTTAGTTGACTACTTTAATTAGGGATCTAAATTGACCTTTTTTTCTATTTTGAGTTCTTCACAATCACTGATGTCAGTTTTGTATGCTAACATTAGCACTTCATATTAACTGATGTCGGTATCCAAATATTGAAATTAGCACCATGTCAATTGATGTTAGTAGACCCCACTAACACTGGTGACTATTCAACCCAAGGGTTTAGTGACCCATCTCCCCAAATTAAATGTTACCCTAAAAACCTACGCCAAATCCTTCAGAAATTAACATACACCTACCCCCCTATTTCATACCCCACTCAACACCATTTATTTTACCTAACCTTTAAATTTAGCCTAAAAGAATAAAATTAACCAACTCACATTCAAAACCCAATTATAAGGGATCTTACCTCATATCTCTATCTCCTCTAGGTTGGCACAACTAGGTCTTATGGTGGCATGCCTCCCACTAGGTCCCCTCTTAGCTTTTCCATCTCACTCACACTTAGAGATCTTTTTATCTCAAATTAAAAGTTGCAAATGAGTCATTGTGGGCTACCAAACCCCCTTTTTGTTAGGTTTGGTCACCCATCGACACTAACATACTTGACCTAATCCATTGATGTCAATATTTTTCCCACTAATATTAGTAACCTTGCCCTATGTGATAGATGTAAACACTATTTACTACTAACATTAACAACATGACTGATGTCAGCACTATTGCATTAGAGTTTCCACCAACACTCGCAATCCTTTAGACTCTACCAATAATTTGGGTCAACTTGGAGATCATGTATATCTCCCTGACCATGAAAACCAATCTCAAGATCACATATATCTCCCTAACCATGATAACCACCATTGGAGATCACTTAAATCTCTACCCACAATGACTTTGACTAGAGATCATGAATATCTCCTCACCCATTTACCCTTTTACAACATCCTTGCATCGCTTGTCTAGACCACTTATGTTATTCCACTATAGTTGGATATTATACAAATCCATGTATATTAGGTGTTTTGGATGGCAATCATTCTTGTCCTATCACCTACAACCTTTTTGTGTTTCCCAAGGGAACTTCCTACCTCAAATACTTATGACACATGGATCAATTAGAACTACAACTTTGATTGTTTTAACCTTATCAAGTATCACTTATAAGCTATACTTTGGTTATTTATATTTGAGTCCTCCTCAATCCTACTTATTCTCAAAATTTTCAACTATATCTCGTAATATTATATGTACAATTAGTGATACCACATTCTCCTCCACTCACATAATTCACTTTTTATCAAATCAATCACTGATTATAGTTTTTCCTCCATTGATTCTCATTTCCCGGGGGGGGGGATACCTCATCTAATACCTTGAGCATCTAAATCCTATTTTTGTCTTAAAACTTGTTAGTGCAAATTTCAAAACAAAAATGGGAAAATTTAGACACCAAAATTATGTCAAGACCCTCCTTTGAGCCTTTTTTAAATAATAATAATTATCCTCCCTAACCCATGCTTTTACCCCTCACACATTTACTTAATTTAAAATATTTAATTAAGTTAATTAAAAACCTTTTATGCCACTTTAGCTAGACACCTTATCCTAAGACTAATTATCAACTAATGAGTCACCTCAATACTTAGTCCCCTTATCCTAACTACCTAATACTTGTTCTCACCCCAAAAATAAACACCTAGCCAAGTACATCCTTCTTAACCTCCTATTTCTACCATTTTGTAATAGAAACAACACTTGGAATGAGAAATAATATAAAACAAACTAAAGATATTAATTTTACTAATTCTAATGCTACGTACATTGGTCAACCCATGGTTGACATCAGTGAGATCATCGATGTCAAATATATAAGTGAAACTCCGAACTAATATTTAGGTCAACAAAAATTAAGAAAACTCATTCTTATTTGCATACTAGATTTTTTTATTCAAGTTTCAACATATTGGCTTACTATTATCTCAAATAAGTCAATCCATATTAGGAACCAAGATCTTGAGAACCAACAACACCTGCTTATTGTCTCTATTCAAGGCATCAGTTCAAACTACCTTATAAGGGCCATCCATCTGGCACTTATCATTCAATCACCACTGTAACTAAGTGCATCACTTATTATTTAAGACTTTTAGTAGTTATTTCAAAACTCCTTTACATATACTATTTATTAATTTATACATTCTTTACTGAACCCCCATAAGGGAGTTATAAAGCTTCCCCATTTGTTTTCCCTTGTGCGAACACACTAAACCTCTGACTAGATCCATCTAAACAATACTTTCTCTCTCAAAAATCTCCCCCAATATTTCATACCTGACCAAAACCTTTCCTAGACCTATATAATCCTTCTAAAATATCTTAGGTAATTATTTCCTTTATCGACATCAGTAGCCCAAGTGATATTGGTCACATTTCCCTACAAACCTTGACAACCTAACTGATATTAGTTACACTTGCTAACCAACCATGATAGCCTAACCAACATTAGCAACTGTGGATTTCTAGTAACCCTTTTAATAGCTACCCAAATAAAATCCAAAATACAAACCAAAAATATCACCTACACTCTATTACTTTTTTTTACACTTAGATTGTGAATAACAATAACATTATCTCTGTTTTACTCTCTCTTAGTTATTTATTACTATTTTATCTCTCAAAAGTGGACTATCATCTCTAATTAATTTTAAAACTTCTTAGAACAAGCACGTAGCTTGGTATCCCACTCATATATCTACTAAAAAATATTTTTTGGTAGTGTTATCTTACTTGCAAGTAGTCCTTCCCAACCAAAGAGGAGTGCTCAAAATGTTTGGATATAGTGCGCAAACCAATCCAGGTTCACTATAATAACTTATCCATATCCTTAACCTATATTTTTATATACACTTAAAATATACAAATTTTAGTGAAATAGTAGTATCTTCAAAGAGAGGCATCTAAAAAACAACACCCCTTTTCATTGTTACAGTCAGGTAGGGTCCTAGTTTAAAAAGAACAAGATATGAGTTTGACTTCTTAAGAAGGAAAAAATGTTTCCAAAAATGGTAATATGATTCCCCATGATAAAATTAATGTAATTATATACCCAAGACACTCTCAATATACCTAAGGCCCCTTTTCTCTTAGCAAAATGGACTCAATTTATAGAGGCAAGTTGGGGAAACCCTTGGTTCAAGGGGTGAGTATGGAAATTCCACCTAAGAGAAAGGTTTGGATCGATTCCTAAGTCCCATAAGCATAAAATGAGGGTTAATAAAATGTATAAGTAAATTTTATGTATGAAATTAATTTTAAAGGAAAATATACAAAGTGGTTTGAAGGAAAACATGCAAAAGCAGGGTTTTAACCCCTTTTTGAGGAAATTAGATGGTTAGACCCCCTAACCATAGAATTAAGAGAAACTTTTTGATAAATTTGGTCATTATGACCTTATGAATCTTTCAAATCATTAATTTTTCCAAGACTAATAAGGCTAATACCCTCTATTTTGTCTCAGAGGAAGGTTAATTTTCCCTTGCATGGACAGGTAGTTTTAGGTGAAATTAGATGAAGTGATGGACCAAAAGGCAAAGAGAGATCAAGTGAAGATTTGTATAGATGTAACATGCCTAGAGTAACAATATAAATAAACCTATAAAGTATAAAAATAATCAAGATGATCTAACCAAGAAGGGTTATTGTCATGCATGAAGGTAAACCTTAAGCCTAAAAGCCAAATTGATGGTCATGTGCATTTTTGACCTTATTCATTCTTTCCACTTGAGTAGTTCATGATTATAGGGGTATTTTAGAGATATTTAAGCCATAAAAAAATTTATGGACTCCATCAATCTAGATATAAACTCCATCAGTATAAACCCTATTTTAGGACCTGATGGTGAAAATGAGCCTAAAAGTGCATCTAGATGGATGAATTTGACCATGAATGCTGAAAAGAAGTTATTGCCAACTCCATGAGGATTATATCTATGGGATTATATTATATAAACCTATAAGTAATATGGAAAAATAGGGCTTATTTTTACCATTTTTTAATTATGCAAGCATGGTGAACTTCCAAGTGATCAAATCACTTTTGGAGGAGGTATTAGATCTTGTTATAAGTCCCCATGGTCATTATATCAGGTATCTCAACTCTTAAGTGTGCCAACAAACTTTCTCACTCTTGCCAGTCAAGAATGAGAAGAGTGATCACATAGTGGAAAGAGTGGAAACTCTAATTTGGAGATATTTTAAGGTTTATTGGATAGAACTAAGCATATGAGGTGTACTAACATGTGTCTTAAGACCACTAGTACATATTAGTTAGGGAGAATAATGAGATGTTAAATCCAAGTGTTAAGAAAGGTCTAAAAAGGAATGATCATAGTGACAGATGATGATTCTTTCTATGTAAGATAATACAAATGATTTGGAAAACTTCCAATGTAGGAAAAGGATTTCTTGTAACTTTTTCTTATTGGTGAAAAAGAGACACTTACCTGTAGTTATCTTTGGAACACCTAATGAAGGCCAATGATGAAGGCAATTTCATGGAAGCTGTTTGAAGAGATGATATGCTAATTTTGGAAGAAGATGATTATTTATAATGGACACATATGTAAATCAATTTCTAACTCCTCTTAAACTTCACCTACATGTATTATAATTGGTTTTCACCTTTGAACACATGTCTTTGTGTCTATTGGACATGTTTTTCCTCTCTCTCTTTCCAATTTGTATAAGTATGAGCCATTTTGGCCATTGTAAACTAGTACCACATCTAGTATGGTGAAGCCCTACTGGAATAAAATTGTACTTTGATTTTGAACATTGAATGCAAGTCTAATTCTGAGTTGTGAACATCTTTATCTAATTGTGAGATATGTGAATAGTGAAGTTAAGTGATAATATCATCCTTACGTCCTTTATCCTTCATGTTTATGAAAGAGTTCTGATCTAATAGGTCATTTGAAGTGTAGTTAGGATATTAGGCTCCTCTTCAAGAAAGTTATTGTCTCTATGGTGTGCAATCTACTCCTAGACTAGTTGTGTTGTTGATTATCTCATGTATGCTACCTTCACATTGAATCACTTATGTTAGGATCATTTTACGCTTAAAGTTAGTATTAGAAAGATTTGATATTTAATAAAAGTATGATATTTGTTTTGATATCTCTTGGTAAGTCACCACTTTAGTGTATTTTTACTTCATGAAAAATTATAACTCTTTCCCTCTCATTGAGCATTAGAGTAGTTAACAACCATTTCAAAGAATACCTAGGGAGATAGCCTTCATAATACTAGAGATTCATCTCTCCTACAACTTCTCACAAACTTGAGAGATGAGTCCATGGTGAATCAAATTGTAGGAGCTAATAAAAGAGTCTTAGGGTGCACAATTTGGTGCCAACTATTCTAGCACGTCTAGTGGGATAAGGTCCAAATACTGAGAATATTATTGGTGTGTCTTCTCTCTTATCAACTTTTGGAATCATCCAAGTAAGAACCAATGGTGACTTTAAATGGATTTCTAATTGTAAGTAGCCTAGGTATCTACTACTAAAGATTTTGATTAATTATTGGCTTTTCATGAGACTTATGAAGTTGATATGGATAGATATGAGGATAATCCTTACCATACACCTACCTATCAACCTTTTTATGACCCTTTATATCATTCTCAATAGTCTTATCAAGAATAATGTTCTCCCTATGAGTCATGGCAGCCCTATGGTTAACCTAGTCCCTTTCCAAATGAATATGTTGTTTTTGACTAGCCATATGACCCATATTCACCTAAGCCTTGTCATTAGGAGTCAAGAAACACCATTATTTGGGAGGAAAAATATGAAGCTTTGAAAACCTTGTTGAAATAATTTAAATAGCCCAATCACTTTTTTTAAGCTTACTACAACTCTCATTCTTAAAATTTGTGGGTAGTTATGCCAAACTTTATAGAATTGGAAAATCATATGAGTGTGATAAATAAGTTTTGTGATGAAACTCTTGGTTGTCTTATGCATTTCTCAAGAGTTTTAATTGAAATTTTAATGGACATGCAGGGGTATGTTGAGGAAGAGAATTAATATGTCATTAGTGAAGGATTGTCTATGGAAAGAAAGACTTTCAAATGGTAGATTAATAGGTTAATGAGATGGGAAACCCAAGAAACTATGGAATAATTTGTAGCTATAAAATAATATTCAAAAATATATGAATATCCTAAAAATGATGAGGAGGATGATGAAAACTTGTATGAAGAAGATCTCCTTCTTATTCACCATCCTATGTCACCTCTCCCTCAAGAGCCCATTTATGATGTTTCACCCATCTCCATGCCCATCCATGAACATAAAACTCAATCCATAACCCATAAATCTATATATCTCTCTTCCACCATTCCATTCCTTGAACAAGAACCTATTCAATCCTCAAAATAACCTACCAATTCCAAGATTCCAATTTCGGACAAAACTATGAAGTCTTGGGGAAAGAAATAGGTGAAAGGAGAAGTCCAAGAATATTATGAAATTCATGAGGTGGATATGGAAGAAATGGATGTCCCCTCAACCCAAAAAATCCTTTTTGTTATCCAAGAGTCATTTCAAGATCTTTCTCTTTCTTTCATATTCATCCATGAGCCTCTCATTACACATTACATTTTTTATTTAGCTCATTCATCCATTTGCCACCCTCCCAACCCATATCTTCTTGAATAAGGAACTATTTTAAGGGAATAATAAAAGGAGGAACAAATTTAGTTTGTATTAGAGTAAGAGGTTGAGACAAGTAATGATGAAGAAGAATTTATCATTCAAACTCCCCTTGGGGATATCAATCATAACTCACTCTTATTGAACCAAGGGAAATAAGATTCAAATGAAGTTATAGATGCTCATAAGAAGGATGGAGATATACTTGGAGTGGACCACATGACCAAGGATCTAGATGCGGTGTTTAAACAAGAAGTTCATGAGGAAGAGGTGATTCTTGATGTGAGAGATGATAAAGAAGAATGTCTGCAATAGATTGAGTTTCTACAAGAGCTTGAAGAAATTTGAAAGGTTGAAGAAAAAGTATATGAGAAGATAGAGAAATAAGTCTCCATGAGAGACAATGATCAAGATTTGGAAGATTACACTAAGCTCCTTGATGAGCTTGAATAACTTGTAGTTGACAAACCACTTATCCATTCTCAAGACATCATGGGGAGCCAAGAAACATACTTTGATGAAGAATCATTAGACCATGTAGAAACTAAGGAGTCTTATGAAGAAGCTGAGGTAGTTGAAGTGAAAGAAGAATTCAGCTTTATAGGTGATCTGTTTGAAGTTGTCTCAGCTACATTGAAATACATGCCAAGAAGATTGACCAATACCATGAGAAAGATGAAGGCTTCCATGCCAATGTTTAAATGGAAACATGTCAAATGTATCCATTAATTCTATGAGGCAAAAAGAGTTTCAAACTTTCCATTTGATCTAGGAGGGAGAGATTCTTTCATGATAGTGTGTGTTTACTCTAGTTTTGTTTTAGTTTGTTTTTATGTTCCATAAGTGCTCTTAAAGCAAAAGTTGTTTATTTTATTTATTGTTGTTTTTGTGTCTTTTATTTTTGTATGAGTGTTATCCATCTTGTTTTACTTGATTCAAATGTCTCTTCAAGTCAATTTCAGTACCCATATTTTTGACTCCATGCCCATTGGAAAGACTAGGCAACTGGTCTTAGGCATAGCTAGCATGTCACCCCTAGGAATCACTAAGAATGTTGACCAAATTTGACCCCAACTCAAATTATGGTAAACCCATAATATTTTAAACTTTTTATCAAGGCTAAAAATGTCTTATAGGGTGCAATTTTGGTCTATTATTTTACTTATCCTCTCCCTAGTCCTTGTTGAAGTCCACTCTCTTTGTACTAGGCTAGTCAACTAAAGTCAAAGGTTGGTCAACCTTAGTCAAACATAGTCAAAAGATAAAATTGTGTTGAAATTTTATTATTATGGTCCTTGACATGTTTTAATATGTTTACAAGTAGTAAATTGTTCATATTCTAGTTCTCATATGACAAAAAGGGGCCTTTTGGTCACATTTTAGCCCATTTAATGACTTGTACGGACTTCCATGCAATAAAATTTGTCACAAAGGTTATTTTTAATTTGGAAAAGGTTAGAATCATGTCAAGATACTTTATATGTCAGCCAATAACCAGTTATGATCAATAAATGGTAGTTTCTCCCTATTTTTAGGGCATTTTAGACATTTGTACAGACTTCTTGAGTCCACTATTAGCTAAAAACTTGGGTGGAGTGTCTCTTCACCTCCAAATAGACATTTACATGTTTTTTTAATATATAATGCATTAAAAAGTCCATTTTCAACTTTTTTCTCTCCATTTTCTCTTGGTAAGCAAACAAGGGTCATTTTCAAATGCTTGGTGTGGACCATACATGTGGAGTTGGGAAGATTAATTATAGGGGTGGATATTACTCTGAGTTCACTTCATTTTCATAACAAGAAAATTAAATTTGGTTCCTCCTCCTTTATGAACAATTGATAATAGTCCAGACAGATTTTTATGTATGTGCAACCATGAGGGATCCCCTTTTGAGCTAGTTTTAGAAAATGTTGTCTTTATTTAGGGGATTTGATGTTTTATTTTGTTCCTAAGGACTTCTATAAAATTTTATAATTATTCCTTTTTTTGTTAAATCTCAATATCTTCATAGACCTCTTATAGGCTTATGTGGGTTTGCCATGATCCATTCTTTCCATCTATATGTGCCTTGAAGGGTGATATTCATGTTAAAGATATTGTTTTGAGTTGTTTTAAAAAAATTTATTGATGAGGTTATCCAAATTTAAAGTTTAAAATTACATTTGAAGTTTTTGGAGAACCTTACCCTACAAATTCATGATCTTTCATGTTTTCATTTGTGTATACAACCTAAGGCACTCACTCATGGTCCTAATGACATAATGTTGATTCTTGGAGGAATATAAATGTGCCTTTGAGGGTATGTATAATGTTAAAAACCCCTTTGGTAGTCACTTAGTGCTAAAAAACCATTCAAAAGAGAGATGACTGTGTTTAGGCCTCTAGTCCTTGAAAGTTACAAATAGAAGCCTAGGAGTTTTTTTTAGGTATCATAGAACATATTTATATAAGATTATAAGGCGTCTACCTTTTTTGGTCTAGTAGAGATATCTACATAGTATGCCTATGCCAAGTTTTAGGTTATAAATATAAATTGAAGGTACTCATCTCATTCTCTAAAAGTGCCTCAGAACACATTGAAACAAGGCAGTGATACATATAGGAGTCTGATAGAAAAGTGAACTTACACTTCATGGAATCAATCCTAGACTAAGCCAAGGAGGGAAAAATAATCCCAGATGTTCTAAACAAAAATATGAAGAAATTATTTCAAGAGATAATGTCTTCTTAGATGAGATGAACTTTTAGGCCCACACCCTATTTGTACATAGTCCCAAGAAGGTGGCACTTATAGTCAACATTTCAAAAAATGAGTTGGAGGATGGAGTTTATACATTGTTTTGATCTTTGAAGGAGGTATGAAAATATTTTGAGATTTAAAGACCTCCATGGGAAGTTATATCGCCTTCATATAGGCCATAAACATCACCATGATAACCTATATGCCTAAAATGCATAAAACTCAGTCTGTATAGGCAGTGGGTGGGGAATTATGATTTAAATAGTGATAATTCTATATAAATGAGTAAAAAAGTTCAAATTACTGATAAAAAAGGTTGGGAAATTTCTAGAGGAGCTTAATCAGGTCTTACCTACTATATTTCCCTATTCAAACTTACAAAGTGGCCTATAGCTAGGTTAAAGTGATTATGGAAGGCAATGAGCAGTATGGAACCTTGAAGATACTAATATGACCTAAAAACCAAGGGAATGAGCTTGATTGGCCCATAAAAAAGATTTCAAGAGGGATATGGAAGGATTTTGGTACCCTGGTAGTATCTTTAAGGAGAGGCATCTACAAAACACCACCCATGTTCAGAGTTATAGTCGAACAAGGTCCTAGTTTGAAAGGAGAAAGATATGAGTTTGAAAGGAGAAAGATATGAGTTTGAATTCCTAAGAAAGAAGCGATGTTTAAAAACATGGTAATATTATTACCCATGATAAAATTAATGTAATTATATGCCTAAGACACTCTAAAGCTACCCAAGGCCCCTTTTCTCTTAGCAAAATGGACTCAGTCCATATAGGCAGGTTAGGGAAACCCTCGGTTCAAGGGGTGAGTATCAAAATTCCACCTAAGAGAGAAAGGTTTGGGTGGATTAATAAGTTACATAATCATGAAATTAGGGTGGATAAAATGTATACATAACTTGTATGTATGAAATTATTTTGAAAGGAGCATCTATAAAGTGGTTTGAAGGAAAACATGCAAAATTAGGGTTTTTAACCCCCTTTTTGAGGAAATTAGATGGTTAGACCCCCTATCCATAGAATTAAGAGAAACCATTTGGTAAAATTCGTAATTATGAACTTATTAAGCTTTTAAAACATTAATTTTTATAATATTAATAAGGCTAATACCCTCCATTTTGTCTCAAAAGAGGGGCAATTTTCGTTTTCATGGACAGGTAGTTTTGGGTGAAATTGGATGAAGTGATGGACAAAAAGGCAAAGAGAGCCAAAGTGAAGATGTTTATAGATGTAAAATTCCTAGGGAAACATGATAAATCTTCTTATAAGGTATTAAAATAATCAATATTCTCTAAAAAAGAAGGGTTATAGTCATACATGAAGGAAACCCTTAAGCTTGGAAGCCAAATTGAGGGTCATGTGCATTTTTGACCTTATCCATGCTTTCCACTTGAATAGTTAATTCTTGCAAGGGTATTTTAGAAATGTTCAAGCCATTAGAAAAGCTATTGACTTCATCAGTCTAGTTATAGATTCCATCAGTAGAAACCTTGTTTTAGGACCCAATGGTGAAAATGAGCCTAAAATTACATCTACATGGATAAATATGACCATGATTAATGAAGATATTTTTTTTCAAACTCTAAGAGGATCAGAGCAATGAGATTAGATTGTATGGACCTGTATAGAATATGAAAAATAAGGGCTTATTTTGACCATTTTTTGTATTGTACAGGCATGGTGAACTTCTAAGAGACTAAATAAATTTTGGAGGAGAGATTATAACTTGTTATATGTTCCCAAGGTCATTATATTAGGTATCTCAACTCTTAAGTGTGACTACTATCTTTCTCACTCTAGCCAGTCCATAATGAGAAGAGTGATCACATAGTAAAAGGAGTGCAAACTCAAATTTTGATATCTTTTAAGGTGTTTTAGATGGATCTAAGAATATGAGGTGTCTTAACATGTGTCATAAGACCCATAGTTCATTTAATTTAGGGTTAATAAGGAGATTCTAAAGCTAAGTGTCAAGAAAGGTCTAAATAGGAGTGATCATAGTGAGAGATGATGATTATTCTTGTGAAAGATAATACAAATGATTTGGAAAACTTCCAATGTAGGTAGAGGATTCCTTATAACTTTATCTTATTATTTCAAAAGAGAGACTTACCCGTAGTTAGCTTAGCAATGCCCAATAAAGGCCAATCATGAAGGCAATTTCATGGAAGGTGCTTGAAGAGATGTTACACTAATTTTGGAAGAGGATGATTCTTTGGAATGGACACATATGCAAATTAGTTTCTAACTCCTCTTACACTTCACCTACATTCATTGTAACTAGTTTTCACCTTTGGACACATGTGATTGTGTCTCTTGGACTTATTTTTCCTCTCTCTCTTTCTAATTGCTATAAGTGTGAGCCATTTTAGTGATTATAAACTAATACCACATATAGTATGGTGAAGCCTTGGTGGAATAACATTATACTTTGCTTTTGAACATTGAATTCAAGTTTAATTCTAAGTGGTGAACATCTTTTTCTAAGTGTGAGAGAGATTAATAGTGAAGTTAAATGATAATATCATCCTTGCTTCCTCTATCCTTCATGTTTAAGTAAGAATTCTGATCTAACAAGTCATGCAAAATGTAGTTAGGATAATAGGCTCCTATTTAAGTAAATTATTATCTCCATGGTGAGAAATAAACCCCTAGACTAGTTGTCTTGTTGATTTTCTCATGTATGTTCCCTTCACATTGAATCACTTATGTTAGGATGCTTTAAGGCTTAGAGTTGGTATTAGAAATCTTTGGTATTTAATAAAAGTATTATAGTTTGTAGGATATCTCTTAGTGAATCAACACTTTAATGTAGTTTTAATTCATGAAAAATTATAAATTTTTCCCTATAATAAATTACTATATTAGTTTACAATAATTTAAAACAATATCTAGGGAGCTATCCCTTATAATACTAGAGATTCATCTCTTTTACAAGTTACCTCAAACTTGAGATATAACTCCATGTTGCATCAAATTATAGGAGCTAATAAATGAGTAATTCGATACAAAATTTGATGACAACAGTAACCTATCATCTGATTTGATGATGATAAGGAATGGATATGTAAATAAGCATGTTGAATTAGGAATGGTATGTTATGAAATTTTTTGAATGCATGAAACTTACATGGCTGAGAATAATGCATCTGGTGTATTTGAAGCATCAGTATGGTAAGAAGTTTTATTGAATGTTGATTGATTTTGCTTGTGATAAAATCATATTATCTTATTTGAGATAGGAAATCCAAGATATAATTGGAATTAGTCACTTTTGTGGAGATAGTCAGGTTTGTAGACAGGGCATGCATGCAAATAGTCCATGTTCAAACTATAGTATGAGTATTTTATCATTTTGTCACAGAATTATATGGAAGGATGGAAATGAAACATGTAAGGAGGGTTGAGATTAGTCTATTTATGAGTATAATTGGTCAAGAGATAGTATGTTTTCACTTGTTCATAGTTTTTTCCCATTGAAACATATAGTCTACAAATTCAAAATTATGTACACAGTGGTATTTTGTCCTAGATTATTGTTTTGGATTCAAAGGTGGTAGAGAAGGGTATTGAATAGTAATTTAAAGGTTTTAGAACATTACTAAATGGTTTATAGTATTTTTATTTTAAAAACATATATACCCTATAGTATCCATATTTTTATTAGACCAAATATAATCTAAAAAACTAAGATTTTGTGTTTGCAAGAGGTCTGAGGGTTGTTAGAACTCTAATTTTTGAATAGAATTTTTTTA
>JARHVA010007547.1:385000-407500 GCA_037957365.1 Torreya grandis | reverse complement strand
AGGTTTAGGATAGACACTTGTATCGACACTAGTGTCCTAACCCAATGCAAGTGTCTAGTGCCCTAAATTTATCTTATTTGTAAAAAAATATATCTTAATGTTGGACCTATGTTCTTTAATGTGATTTATTTATATAAATGGGTTGATATAAATATGAGATCAACCCTCATTCATTTCACCACCTAGGATCACCTAGCGTCGGCTAGGAAAGACATAAAAAAGATTAAAGAAACTTATCAAAATTTTTTTATAGAGCATTCAATTGAGAAAATAAGGAACCTATTCCATATCAGTCATAAGAGAATCACATACATAAGTCTTATATATTACAAGATAATCCCAAGAGCTATATTTTTACAATTACAAGTTAGGTCACTTTTTACCTATTTTGCACATATTGCATGATTCACACATAAGGCAACATGTAGGGGATACATACATCAGTCTGAGGCTCTATTCATAGTATTGGATACATATGAAACACTCATTTATAAAGGGGTTTTTGGGGTTATCTCGACATCATGTTCCCATTAACCCATTTTTTCCCAAGGTCACCATAAAGATGAAGAACTAGGGTTTTACAAATTCATGAGAGATGGTCCATGGCCCAGATCAAACCCAAAAGCATCTAATTGGTTTCATCCTTTTCCAATTGTTGAAATATAAAGGACACTTACATTGAGATTAGATAGTAGCCTCGACACAACTATCCCAAGTTGATATTAGTGTTTACGATCATAGAAGTATCAAACCTGAAATTTGGCAAATGCTTTTAAATTATCTTCTACCTTAGATCCATAATTACATTAGCATAAAAACAAGCTAAGTAAATAACTTCTTTGTAATTTTTTTACTTATCCTAGTTTTACAAATTATTTTTAGCTTATCCCAGTTTGAGAAACATAGTATACATTTATATATGAGTTTACCAGCCAGTTGGCATATTGTATTTATAATCATCACCTGTATGCATTGTCATTTCTATCTTTCTTAACCTTATCTACAAAATATGGACTCTAAGATCCAAATTTAGGGTTAAACAAAATTTTATGGTTCTAATCCATATAAATTATGTGGTGAAGCTAGTTATTCTTATGATGCTGATCTTTTTGTTCCTCCACCTATTGCTTCCACACATACTAGTGTTAATGTTCATAATCTTTTGAAACTAAAGACTTATATGGTTCTTCATACTAATTTAATGACCATTTCTCTTACATAAATACATACTTATATTACATCTCTTAGTATTGGAAATATTAAAAACACTAATGATGCCTCTCATGAACCTCAATATAATAATAAGATGGAACCTATTGTTACACATATAAATAAAATTTTTAATCATACACCTAATGATGTATCTATTTGTCTACTAGTATAATGAAAATGAATAACATGAAAATTCAAATTTTGTTATTATCTTATATACTTATCTAGGAAGTTGTAGTCATATAAAATGTAAAAATTGGTAACTTGAGCATGGAAAATGATGGCCAATCCTTAGGTCCCTCTTGCTTGCTCTTGTAACCCTCTCAATATTGTTGTCATTGATTGCTAATCATTTATGGCCTTATAAACTTGACCCTAGTTGAGCCAAGACACTCTCTTCATGACCAATCCACCCCCTTAAGTCTCATCTACTTAGGATAATGTAACTAAAGTTGGACTATAGATTTGGACCTTAGGGTGTCCCATTTTTTGTTCTCTTATCCAATCATAATTCTAGCCCAGATTACCATTTTTACCCAATTCCTGTTGATCATTGTGTTGGCCTAGTTTGGTTTCATCTAACCCATAACAAAAATATCCCTATAAAATCCCATTCATAGATAATTTTTAGAGGGTTGGAAAATATCATTCAAGATAGAAAGAATACAATTAAGACCACTCAAGCAACCTTCCTATTCTCTACACACAACCAACCTATACACTTTCAAGCTAATTCAAGTCCTTGCACCAGTCCCTAGTCTTCTCAGGCATACCCAATTTTAGCATTTCTTGCATTTAATTCACAATTATACCAAGCACTATTAAATGGAGAACTACATATGGCTTGATCCCTCCTCAAAGTATTGGTATGTAGCCAGTAGGCCCACATATGGAGTGTGAAACACGTCCAATGCATATTACACACACTAATGCCTTTTCCTCATTTACCAAAGTTTCTTTCAATTAAATTAAAGATATAATTACATGAAGAATCATATGTATAGGGAGATCTAATGACAAAAAGGACCTAAAAATTAGTACATAGTCTCACACTGAGTAGGCATACAAAACCCAAAAAGCTTAAATCCTTAGAACAATAACACTAGAGAAGTACTATGGCACTAGAGCCTAGGGTGTCCAATTATGACACTCCTGTCCAATTAGAAAATGAAGTCCAAGATCTTGTTTATGATAGTGTCTTAGTTTTATACACAAAATTCTAGACCCTATCTCAGTCAAAATAGTCCAAAATAAGCTAAGTTTGATTTTTTCTCTCTCATTTCTATTTTTAGAAAAGGTCAAATTATAATTCAATTTCATAAATAAGTATCTTTAATTAGGAATATTATTTATTTATTTCTCCTACTCATACCCATTTGTTAAATAGAAATAAAAAATTATTATTCCCAAAAATAACAAATCATTTGGTGAACCTGACTTACTTCAAATTACGCATAAAAACCCTAAAAACCATAGGATAAATTCCTATCTAATTTTTCCCATTAATTTTTAAATTTTTCCTTGAAATTTTAAATGAAAAATTCATTTCAAATTTTAAAATTTTGTAGTAAATTTTAAAATACTTTTTATTTTAAACTCTAGTTTCATATGCTAGGTCCAAGTAATTTTCAAGTATTAATCCAATAATTTCTCACTTTTTTTACTTGTATATCTAAAATCAAAAATTAAATTCAAATTTTCAAATTCAATAGTAATTTAAAAAATAATCTATTTTAAAATGTATTTACATCAACTAGCTCCCATTAATTTTTCAATAATTTTTGGAATTTTTAGTTGTATATTAAAATTGAAAAGTCACTTCAAATTTCAAAAATTCATAGTAGTTTTCAAAAATTTATTTTTCTCAAAACCCTAATTGAATCTACTAGATCCTATTAAATCAATCTCTTGTCCATAAATTTTTGAATTTTTTCTTGAATACCTAACTCATAAATTCAATTTCAATTTTAAAAATTCATAGTATTTTGTAAAAGTATTTTTGAAAAATCCTGAGTTGCATGTACTAGCTCCTATTTTAATTCTTGAGGTATCACCTTACATCCATAATAAAATTGTAAAAATTATTCTCACTTATGTACAAACTTTTCTTATATTTCTTGCACATAACAAGGAAACTATAATTGGCCCTATCATGTACATGAATGATGAAGTCTATCGTATGTTGGTACAAACCTTTATTCTTTGCATTTCATGTTTATGTTTCATTATATGGGGTGATATTACAAAATTAATTTCCAAAAATGCACAAAAATTTAAAATTCCTTTTGCATATTCTCTTTTTCTCATACAAAACAATTACCAACTCCATTTTTCTAAGCACATTCAAAATGTTATGTTACATGTCAAAATATTATATGAATTTATGCAAAAATTCATGATATATAACCATTAATTTTTATTGATAATGTGGATTTTTTTTTCAATTTTATGATGCTAAACACATTAGAAATGCTATAGCACATGTATAAGTTCTTTATGCATCAGTGAATAAATACATGCTCTCTCTCCCTTTCTTTCTATCTCTCATGTGGAATTATATTTATAAACATGTTGTTATATAACTTATAACTTTAGTTACATGAAATTTTTCCCACATACATGGTTTCTACCTAGAGGATCCATGATATCACCCCTCCAAAAGGTGAGGCAACCCATACATTTATTCCTAATGCATACATTCACCCTATAGATTCTTCAAACCATCTTTAACATATGTGCTTACATGTTCAATAAAAAATAACTAGGGTTTGCACTTGTGAGACTCTAAGGGATCAAATCACCAGTGTGAGAAACTTAATTTCAGATTTAAAAATGTAGAATCAACTATTACATGAAAAGATCACAACACTGGAAAATCAGATTATAATACAAAGGCCTCAAAGGCACCAGGGTGTCAATCATGTCTATGTACCTTCATCTAGTCAATTGGTTGCAAGAAATGTTACATATCAAAACAAGAAATCATAAAAAATAACTCTACAACTAGTGATTCAAAAAACCATTAAAATATCAAATAAGTGTTCAAGTGATGGACTAATGGAAATGATTAAATATAAGTTGATGAAACTACCTCCTATACATCCAGTGAGAAGATCTACATATTGTTGTGCATATCATAGAATGCATGGGCATCGCATAGATTCAAGTTTGGCATTAAAAAAAATTATACAATAGATAATTGGTAATAAGGATCATATACAATGGAAATCAGTCAAGAAATCCATAATGACATAGGAACACCTTCACAAAGGGTCAAATTTAGAAATAATACAAAAACAGGTTACCAAAGCATAACTCAAAACAATAAAAAGATCAAAAGTCAAATTCAAATCAAGAAACAATACCACATACATAGGTAAAGCATGAAAAATATACAAATCTACCTCTCCAAAATGAGGCTCAACTTTCAAAGTAGTATGGGTTTGGTCAAAAATATCTACAATAATTTGATTTTCAAGGTCAATGGTTGGGAGAGCATGATCAAGGCATCACTACTCCTAGTCTAACAGTTGATAATGTTTGCCACCAAGGTTTGAGATTTATTGAACATACTAAGGAAAATAATTCATAGACATAATTTATCAAAGGAAAAGATCTAGATACATCAAAAGTCAACACTAGCATTCCATTGCTTCAAGATCAAGATGATAATGATAAGTAGAACAATACAAGTTAGTCTGATTTCCAAGATACCAAAAATTAACTCAAATATTTAAAGTCATATTTTCAACCATTCCCTCATGCTTCAAAATCATGCATGATTCCTTTTTTTGATAATGGACACCATGATAGGGTGTCTCCCATGAGACTCATATGTTAGTATCATCCTTTCCCAAGTTTTCTTGTACATAGTTTTTATTTCTTGATTGTACATAGTTTCTTATGCTTGATTGTACAAAGCTCAAATAATTTCCAAAACATAAAAACATCTTGATCGTATGCATCCTCCATGCTTCACATTTCTACTACTATTCTAGGACTTACATTTGTTGTTTCATGATATTGTATGTCAATTTATATACATTACCATGATTCACTTTATCTTCTTTGAGTGTGTGCAGTGACATCTAGCTACTTGATTGCTTCAATCTACCCATTGAGGGGACATCTTAATTTTACATTCAAGACACACTTAGATATACATACTCATTATGGGTATCTTATACATGACTACACCATCCAAGTTATGTCATTCCTACACTACACACTCACAGATATCATGATGATGTACATTAGTTACTAGATTACATAAATTACTATATCAATATTTCACTAATATCTACCACCTGTGTATCTCTTAGCATATGCCTAGTATTTTACTAAACATGTCTTGCATACTTTCACTTTTGCTTTGATTAGTTAGATGTGATTCTATCTTTCCATTTATTACATGCTTTATCTTCTTTCTTAGCATAACATGTTGGATTATATTTCTAGTCCCTTATTGTCTCTTGTATGTGCCTTAGTATATTTTCCAATGTCATTTGCTTCTATTCATGTGTCCACCTTAGGACATTTTCCAATGTCATCTTCTTGTACTCCTCTATGAGCCTGTGGACCTTATGCCAACATTACTTGTTTCACTTGTATGTGTATCTGGCATTTGAACATGCCTTGTATTCTTGATTTCTAGTTTGAATTACATGTGCCCATGTCCCTTGTTTATGTGCCCTCTTGGCCACCCTTTTATTCTTATTTATTCTTGCTTCTTGTTTCTTGATTTGTTTGTCTTTTTCTTTATTTGTTCTTGATTTTTAAAATGCCATGATCCATATCATGAATTTTCCTATTCTCTTGGATGCCATGATGGACATCATGCTTCATTTCTCTAAATAAAAAATAAAAAACTAATAATTAACATTTTCAGTTTTAATTAAATTCAATAACATTGCACATGCTATTACATTGCTACATCTATCTAGGCATACCCTTGTTGATCTAAAAATCTCTTAAATCAAACAATTATTTATCTTGAGATATCTTATTGATTATCATTGCTATGTCATGTATATTTATAGCTTAACACACTTTAAGGGCTTCTTATTCTAACAGTAGTCATTAGAAAGTACCTATTCCTACCCTTAGAAGAGGAGGAAACAAATGGGCATTTTCTATAGAGATCAGATCTTCTATTGATAAAAAAATCCAATTTTAGGACAACTAGAATAATGAATAGTCATCACCCACTCATAACAGAGTAGGTAGATAGTCAATATTCCAAAATAGTGATTAGTTTCAACCCAAAACAATATCACTAAGGCTAGAATATAGTTCCAGACAATAGGGTGTCCATTTTTAGTGATCTTATCCAAAAAACAAAAAAACTAGGTTTTCCAAAAGCAAGTAGAAAGGTAGGTTCAACTACAGTTTCACACAATTAGACCAGTTTAGATTAATTATTTTCAATATAGCTTTCTTAGATAATCTAGACATAGGGGCATCATGAAAAATATGATTATTTCTCACTTTCAATTTTAGATATGATAGTTGGTATAACTTCTAGATCAGAGTCCATGTTTTAGACACCAGTGATTGGAGGTAGATTGCACAACACTTTTGCTTCTTTTTTTCTTTTAGTTTTCAGCATTATCCAATCACTCTCAAAAGTTTCGTGCCTTATTCCATCTACATAAGGTTGGTATCATTTTGTATTGGATTTTATACAATCCTAAACTCCACATTATTAAGTACCCAAGTTCTTGGATGGCTTCTACATAAGCCAAATTTTTTGGTTTTGGAGTGGCTTTCATACAAGTTTAATCTCCATCTTTTCTAATTTGGCCAACATTGGCATAGTTTCCATCAGAAATTTAAATATCCATGCCACATTGTTAGATTTACATAGAATTTAGGGGCTTCAGAAGACATCTCATATGATATATGCATTCATACATATTAGTATCAGTTCTTAGCTTCACTTCATGGGGAAATGATGGAGCCAAAGGGCCAACTTTTTTACTCTTGAGCCACCTATTCAGAGGGATTGGAAACATATTCTAAACATAGATTAGCACATGAAATATCATCTAACTTCACTTAGTAGGTTATGATGGAGCCAAAGGGCTAAACATTACATTTTTGAGACACTTTTTATGGAATTAAGCACTTAGCTTTATTCATGATATAACTTTTGATACAACATCATCCATCACATCCAGCATTACACAGTCTTACTAAATATCACATGTTGTTTTATTAGTTCACATAACTGGTGAGGTGTATTCATTCCTTTATCTTCCCCTCTCTTATCTATCTTTGTGCATTCTTGTTTTATATATCATATAATAAGAATTGATAGACTTTTTATTTTCCTTTCACATATTCACACTTATATAATTTTCTCTCTATATACTATCCATTGTTACTTAGCATCATAAGTTTCATGGGATTCATTTTTGAATATAAGTTTAGGTATGGTTTTTATTTTATTTTATCTTAATATTTCACTTTTTTACATCATGAAATAAGAGGGGGAAAATGTTGTCATATAAAATTAAAAAATTGGTAACTTGAGCATGGATAATGACACCCAATCCTTAGGACCCTCTTTCTTGATCTCACAACCCTCTCAAGATTGTTTTAATTTATTCCCATTCATATGTGGCATTTCATACTTGACCCCAACTAAGCCAAGACCCTCTCTTTATGACCATTCAATCCCCCCAGGTCTTGTCTACTCAGGACAATAGTGCCAAAGTTGGACTATAAAGATATACCCTAAGGTTTCCCCTTTTTAGTGCTATTGTCCAATCATAATTCGATCCTAGATTATTATTTTTCTTTGATTCTTCTTGTTCATTATGTCAACCTATTCTAGTTTCATCTAACCAATGACCAATAGATCCCTATAAAATCCCATTCAAAGATCATTTAGAAAGAGGGTTGGAAAATATCATTCAAACAAGTAAGAATAAAATCAAGACTACTCAATAAATCTTCCCTATTCTCTACATAAATCCAACCTATACACTTTCAATCAAATTCAAGTCCTTACACCAGTCCTTAATCATCTCAAGCATACCTAGTTTTAGCATTTCTTACATGTCATTAACTATTACACCAAACACTCTTAAAGAGATAACTACATATAGCTTGATCCCTTGTCAGAGTATTGGTATTTAGGTAACATGCCCACACATGAGGTGTGAAGCACGTCTAATGCTTCTTACAATCACTAACCCCTTTTCCCCATTTTCCAAAATTTATTTCAATTTCATAGAAGATATAAGTACATGAATAATCAGCTCTATAAGGAGTTATATTGACACTAAAGACATGAAAACTGGTATATAGGCTCACACAAAGTAGGAAAACAAAACCTAGAAAGCTTAAATCCTCAAGATAACAACATCAAAAAAGGACTACATCACTAGAGCCTACGGTGTCTAGTTCCAATGCTCTTATCTAATAAAAAATGAAGTTCATGATCCTATTTGCGATAGTGTCCCAATCCTATACATAAATTATCAAACCCTGTCTCAGTCAAAATAGTCAAGAATAAGCTATGTTTTATTTTCCCTCTCTCACTACTATTTTTAGAAAAGGTCAAATTGTAATTTAATTTCACAAATCAGTAGCTATAATTAAGAATTTTATTTACTAATTTCTCCTACTTAGACATGTTTATTAAATAGGAATAAAACTCTATTATTCCCAAAAATAACAAATCAAAAACATATCCATATGATTTTATAGTTTAATATAATAAATAACCAATTTGATATAGAAATGTTTGCCCACCCATTTCATACTTAATTTCAAGTGACTATGTTTAGATCATTTACTTGAAATTAGGATCCATCATAAGACATTATTGGTTTCTTTGTATCTTGAATTGGTTCTCAATATGATAAAAGGCTTGTGACCAGGTAATTTCTTAGGAACGTCATAAGATATGCCATATATGAGCTTTATGTACTACATGTTTGAAATATTCATATATTATATTATTTAATTGATCTCTTATTATAAAATTTTATGACAAAAATTATTCATAAGGTCACATTTTCTCAAATATATGACATAAAATAAGTTCCTAACGAATCCATTTTTTACTATGTGCTTAAATTTAAGTTTGTACATAAAAATATTTGAATATAACTACTAATATAGATCACTAAAGTATATTATCTAATTATTTTTAAAACTTTCTCAAAGATAAATATATGTTTAATAATTATGACTATTTTGATTATGCACTACCTAAGACTAAAGTTAAATTCATAAGATTCAATATTTTAGAGTATACATATGTCACTTATACATGTGTCATATTTATGTATCTTGGAAATATAAATCTCAAACCTAATAATAATGATGCATATAGTTTTAAATCTAATAATTAAGCCATGATAGTTAAAATATTTTTAAAACAAAACAATTATCCTTCTTTTCCTAAAACTAGGCCTAAAAAATAGTTTATGACATTATCAGACCCACTTGCCAAGATAATTAAGTGCTTGCCCAAAGGCAATGTGATTTATTTACTAGATACATATGAATTTTATACAACTTTTTAATTTCATAAATGATATGATTAAGACTTATTTTTTGATTACCATTGTGCTTTATGACATAAAATTAGTCAATGTTTCAAATCAAGACACAAAACTCAAAATCTATTCAATAATAACACTATTCAAGTAAGTGTGTATAATTATACATTGAATTTATTAGTCACAAAACCAAACAAAATATTTAAAAATCCATTACAAAATCATAATGCTCCAAATTAGGAAAATGTGAATATGAAGACATATATACAACATTAAACTATTCCACCTTAAGATAAGATTGACAATATTAGTGGCTAGTTTTGAGCTCTCAATGAAAAATGATTTACATAACCATATATGAACATTATATTCAAAATGATTAATTAAAAAAATATTATTTATGCATATTTTCTTTTTTTTACTATCATCATTGGATCACACATGGCATTATGATTAATAATGCTTGTAGTGACAACCTTATTTCTATGTCATTCCTATCTAGTCATAGCTACATTGCGAGATGTTTTATTTGAATTATTATTGTTATTATAACATTATATGGTCATGCATGGAAACTTTAAACATGTAAGTTTGGTATTACAGACATGGAAACATCAATTTATACACATATTGACATATTTGAACTTATCAATAAATAATTGATTCTTTTGCACACTTTCCCCATTATAATTTCTCACTTCTTGTCTTATCCAACCAAAAACATATATATTATCACCTTAGTTTGTGAATTAAAAATATATAATCCTAAAAATAATGTCTCCACATTTCATATCACTATTTTCCCCTCTTGTGACACTTCATAATGGTGAGATAATTTCAATTTTACCTAGATGTTTATGTTTACCAAAAACATCCAATAACATCCAATGGATATTTTTATAATAAAAATGTCTCCCTTGCACCAATGTGAACATGTTTCAAAATTTATTTTTTTGTGTATGGGGAGTGGGGGAAGGGGATATCAAATAGTCACTTATAACTATAAACTAGTACTCAGCTCATATCATATGGACTAACATGGTAAATATTTTGATTTTTCATTGAGAAATTCACTTTTACTCTACCACAACACTAGTAAAAAAACATACACATTCAAAACCAATCAAAGGGGTATCCATAAATATTTATTTTAATTAAATATTAGAAGTCAAAGTTTCATGTTTTCAAGTTAAAAATTGAAAACATTGCATTGATTTCTAGGGGATCATGATTGAGCACACATACACACATATGTTAGATAACTACTCATGGTTTGACCCATATTATCTTTTTGCTATGTATGAAACACTAAATCACTAAACATGATGTGGTTGGTGATGTTTAAACCATCCTTGTAACCTATTTTTCCAATATTATCTTGTTTCAAAAGTGAGGCTAGGGTTTCAAGATGATGGGGAGAAGGATATATGTAAAAGACCAAGGAAAAAAATACATATAAATAATTTAAAAAGTAAGGCATAGTGGTTTGAGGTGTCAAAAACTTTAAAAATTTGGGACAATAATGAGAGGTATTTGATAGTATTTATTTCCTCATATGTCTAATATTTGCTAACAGTGTCCAATCAACATTTGATAAAATGTTTCCTAAACTGAGTAATTGAAAAAATAATAACTAAAAAATTTAGAGACTATGATTCAAATTATAAATAGTAAAAATAATAATAATTAACTAAGTGCCTCTATCTCTCCCTTGTATTTTAAATTCTAAATAAAGTAAGTTCAATCCCAATATTTCTTTAGCATTCAAATTCATATGATCTTTATCTAACTTGAATTTCCTAAATTTAAATAATTTTATCTTTTTAGAGCATATTAAATATAAAATAGCTAAAAATTATGATAAAACTAATCTTTTTTTAAGTGACACAAATCCTAGGTTTTCCTCCCTTAGAGGTTAAAATTTATATTGTGTTTGGGTTTTATATCTTATTACTAAAATTCCTTTTTTTCACATAATCATAATGGAATATTGTTGACATTTAAATTTAGTATTCAAAATTTTATAATGGCAATTTTTATAAGACATAGTATACAACTCTTCTCCAAACACAACCAACTCTTGTGCACACTCTCTCCTATCCATTAACATATCTTTGGGATTGACCTTTTCACATTACAATTATTCATACATAGTATTTACCTAGTCTATGATTGAATATTTTATAAGCTTACCCAAATTATCACCTAATCTTAGATCACTAGTTTGTATTTCCTTGGCACCTCTAGCCATAATAATACAAATATAGTTATTAAATCCATATATATTTTTCTAACTCATTTTTTCTCCTTTACAAACCTATTTTTACAAATTTAAATCATTTCATTGGGTCATACCATACATTTCACACATTTTTTCATAATGAAATTATCCCATGAGTCATATATATAATCATATCAATACTAAGCCTATTGCTATCTAAGAGTTGACCATAAATAATGTATATAACATGAGGAAACCCATGTACATTCTTGAGGAATTGTATTCAATCATCCCAATCTATATAATTCTCAAATAAATAAATCTAATTTAATTTTTAATTCCATTGAAAATCTAAAATCACAAGTTTTAAATTGTTTAAATCCATAAAAAGGATTATAATGCAGTGTACTATTACATTGATTAGACACATATAGATAGGTGGGATAAATACATGTAGTATGATATGCAATAAAATTATTAGTATAAGGTTATTAGATCAATTACTTGCCCAAGCTAGGGTAAAAACATGTTATTTAATTGATTCCATCCTATGATTGAGTTTTAAGGGAGGTTAAGGAACCAATAATAATATTGATCTAGCAAGGTGAAGGGTAATAACCTGTAATATACATATTCAAGTTCAACATTAATCAACCTAAGATATGTTCTGTAAGATGTGACGTTTTCTTGTACAATCCTTCTATTGTTTGGAGTGAACTTTGGAAGATAATGCCCATGGTTTCTTGGTAAATCATATACATCACTAGGAACATTTATAATTGATCTATATTACCAAACTATAGCCATTTATACTAGTCTATTTGGTGATAGATTGTGGGGATGGTGTGGCTAGATAAAGTAGTATTTTGGGTCTACCTCAATCAAATTTTTGACATATATGATTTTGAACAAGATAAAAAACAAATATTTTATGTTAGAGTAGAGAGTGTATGGAGAAAATTATGTTTAATGTTTTTCCAACATTTCGGTTCACACTCCATGAAGCATCATTAGCGTGAGAGAATGAATTTTAATTATCTCACCCTGATTATGGTTCATGAAGTGTGAACCAAAACATCAGCGAAAAATGTAAACACAATTTTATCGAAAAGATCTCTACTCTAATATATGGACTATGGAAATACTATATCTTTAATTAATATTTTATGACCCACTCTCAGTCGAGATTATGTGATCTATTAAGAAGAATCCAAAATTATAGACACTAATGTCTACTATATTGGATTTTAATCACACAACAAATGTAAAACATGTAAATGAGGATGAACTACTAGTCTATAATATATGACAATCTCACAATATGCATATATTTAAGCATAGAAAGACCACAAGACAAAAACTATGGAGGGTTATCCTAATGCCAATTTTTGTTGAGATAAAATTGTGACCCACTCAAACACTATTATTGGATTAACTATTATGAGTGGACAAGAAAAATTAGATCACATGGGATAAAGAGTCCCATCATTTTTAGGACCTAATTGTAATCCAAGGGCCAATAAATTCAATATGATATAACATGGGTAAGTTGTGATTGTTTGCACTAAAGGTTTAAATGGTTTATTTGAATATTTATAAGTTCTCACTATGGTCTCTCATAAAAATGGGTTATTTAAACTGTAATGGGTAAGACATTCTTCATTTAAAAAAATATAAAATGGAGAGAGAAAGTAGAGTAGAGAAGAGGTTAATCCTTGATTGAGACATAGCTTCCAATACTCAATAATTTGATTAGTGTGAACTACAATTAGATCATTAAGCATCAAGTCTATCTATTCCACAAACTAAAACACCATAATAAACAAGACTCAAATTCAACATATGTGAACATAAAATTTAGAAGTTTATTCAAAAGAAATTCATTATACAAGCATATGTCTAGTTTCACACTATGACCAATGTAAGCTTGAAAATAAATAGAATGATCTCTCAAATCCAATTAAATCAGCTACTAGAAAACCTAGTTACATATCCACATGAACATAAATAACATAATAAATAACATTAAATATTATGCATATATTACTTCTTAAATCAAGATATTTGAAAAATAACTAACACAAAACAAGGAGGAAGGGTAGGTGAAATCCTAGCTCAATCTCAGCAACATTTTGATACTCAAATGTGTTGACCCCATAGAATAGAAATTATTATTGTTTATATAGACAATGTTAGTCAGTTAATTAATTATGAATGACAACCAATATTGAATGATATTAACTAAAAATAATAGTAATTTATTAGAGTTCAATCTCTGATGACAACACATTAAAAAGGGATAATGATCTAGTCACAACACAATTTTAGATAAAACATTTAGGTTGAAAGTGGATTCAATTTCCAAAATAGTCTAAGATTAAATGATTAATAGACACTCTATGTCATCCAATATATTATATTAACCATTTATAAACCTAATGATGAATGACCACATGATTATAGATTAATCCAATTGGAGGATTAGTTGGTTCTTTTTATAACTTTATCCATTCCCACTAATAAATTTGTTATAAATGGTAATGACTAGGAAATATTGGAATAATGGATTGGTCTAATTATATAAATAGATACACCCCTACTATGAATATATATTTTTTATTTCTTTTCTCATAACTACGTTCATGATCATTTTATTATTATGATTAACTCTAGACATCTTCAATATAATATTTAATTTTGTGGTTAGCTCTCGAGTCCTCAATAAACACTCATGACATGTTATGTCATGATCAATATTGAGATTCAAATCTTGGCCACTCTACCTTAAATATATATAGTTGACCCAACAACTCGTCTCTATGTTTGATTGTGCTTAATCATTAAACCTTGAGAATATAGTCAATATATTAAATAATCATCATTTTATTTTTCACTTGGCTATACAATTTGTGCTCATTGTATTTTGATGCCATCTCCTTTCACTTAGGCTCTACTCTATTCTCCTCATCTGGATATTTACACTTGTCATTCATCTAACATCTCTATGAGACTCAAGCATAGACTATTTACATTCTTCATAACTCTCATTAGGCTCTGAATTAATGATATGTCACCATGTGGTGACATCCCATGCCTTCAAGGCTTAGAGGTTAATCCTCTCAAAACTAGTCAAGACCCCTTGAAGATCCAACTACCATTCATGTGACCAAATGTTGAAATCATGGAATTTATGAGGTTAGCTTGGGAAACTTTATAATTGTTCATAAAATTCCCTTTTTATGATTTTCATGTATCATTTTGAACACTTTCCACCCAATAATTTAACTCTACCTATTGACCATCATTTGGACATTAGGATGTTTAATCTCTAAATTCATGGATAGCTTGTGGGTCTCAAGTCTAAAGGATTATTTAAACTATGGGTTTACATACATTTAAGTTGAGTTCATGATATCATGTAATGTGAGAAAATATAGTGGCTCTGAGAGATATTTGCTTCTAGCCTATGGATTGTGCCTTCACTGAGCGCATGCATTTTTTTTTATGTCACCATGTAGTGCCATCATGAACCTTTCAACTATTATGAGTTCTTACAGGCTCCAACCATTCGATGATTTTGAAACTTGTCATGAATCAAGAGGTAAGGTCAGTGGGGAAATTGGTGAATTGTGTGTGTTGCTCCTCTTTGAGCCTTGAAAGCCAGAGATTGTGACACTTTTCATGATCTCAATAAATTAGGGAGGTGGAAACATATGAGATTAAAAATTTGTAACTAATTAATCCTAAGTGCATGATATTTATCTATGTGTATTACCTACATTTCATTGGGAAATCTAGACTATCAAACTATATTTGTGAGTTGCCAAAGGCTGAATACTTGAGCTATAAAACAAGGAAAAAATGGAGACTTGGGGAAATGATTAACATATTACTCAAAATACAAATTTTTTTAAATATAAACAAATATTAAGTAAAGCATATAAATATTCAATCTAAACCTGAGAAAACACAAACCATATTTGATCTAACATGAAATTTGCCAATTAAGTAAATCCTAGAAATGTATGTAAATATTGACTTTATATGAAGACCAAATCAAACAAATACTAATTTTAATGACACAAATAGATTTAAAAGTCAAATGATTACTTTAAAATGATGACATGATCATTTGAATTAGAATTTGGATTGAATATGGATGACTATAGATTATAAAAGAGTCAAAATTTTATTAATGAAGCAAAATAAAAATGTTCCAATCCAACACCTCTTGATTAATTGACAAATAGCATGAACTAGTTCATAATTTTAAAGGAAAATATATCTAACTAGGAAACTGATCAATACAAGAATCCACATTTTACTTGATTTTTGAAATTACATGAATTATAATAGCTTTTTGAAGCATATAAAACTTGAATCGTGTTAGAAAACTTCAAAAAATCAGTTTCTCTTATTTAAACTCTCGACAAGAGGGTAAGTTCATGGAGTTGGGGGACAAAACATGGACACATTTTACATTCAAACTAACTTAAATTTTTCCACATACGTAGTTTAAAAAAAGGTGTGTATGCAGTTTTAGCACATAGGCTTAGAGATTACCAATCTAAGACCACATACATAGTATTGTTATTGTAAAAGTCCATACATATAATAAATTAATATTACATTTGAATTTATAATATATAAATAGAAGAAGCATCAAAGTATAAGTTTACATTTAGATATAGACATATAGTTTATTATTCTTTACACTATATTTTATTTATATACTTTTAGGATGTTTGAGAGTGGTTTAATACCTCCATAGATATAAAACAAATTCTTATTTTTAGATGATCCTATCATATTTTGGACATAGTTATATTCTATGGTTGCAAGGTTTTAGACATAGCCATATTTTAGGGTTTTATTATTTTAAACATACATCATAAGAGGTAGGAATATTGCATGAATGGATGTAAGTATGATAAATAGTATTATATCATCTCTCATAAAGTGTCATAAGTCAATCCTACAAGATTCCCTATGCACCTCTTAAGGCATACACTCTAGGAAAAATGCATCAGTGAGTCCCTAATATATTTAGGAACCTTCTAATACAGAAAATCATTCCCAACGTGGTTTATAATTCTAGGATACATTTATAACAATAATCGCATAGAGAAAACACTCACACCTCATCTCTTTCATTCCATGGATCATGTATATTTTTACCAAATTTTGATAAATTTATGATTTTTTTACTTTGTTAGTTATTCTCAACTAATCAAACACCTGTGTCGATTAGTATCTTGTTAAAAATACTTGCTAATATGATTGGACCCTATTCCCTAAACCCTAAACTTGTACCTTTAACCATATGCCATAAAACTAAAATCATAAATCCTAAACCCTAAACCAATTGATTTAACCCAAATTAACATCTTTTAGAGTAACAATTAGGTTTGCAAGGATTAATTGGACCAAATTACATCAATAAGTGATGAAATTGGGGCTAATTGAGTCTAAAATTGCATTCATGATTTAACCATATACCCTCAATTGATTTAGCCCTAACTAACATCTTTTACTATAATAATAATTATTAAAGAGCTCAATTTGACCCAAATAGTATCACTTATTTCCCTAATTAGCTAATTGGCTCAACTTGTGATGACATTTGGTTTAGTTTTGCCAAAAATAACATTTTATAGTCATAAGTAGGTTCAATGAGCTAAAATTGGCCCCATTTGCCTTTGAAATTAGACCCTATACCCTAAACCCTAAACCATAATCCTTAAACCTTAATCCCTAAATTGTAAAGTCTTTAAAATTTAAACCAATAGTTTTAGCCCTAATTAAAATCATTTAGTAAATAATTAAGTTCATAAGGATTAAATTCACCCAAATTACATCATTACTTTCCCCAACTGACTAATTGGCTCAATCTATGATGGCATCGAAGTTAAGTGAGCCCAAAATCATGCTTTTAAGTCATAAATAAGCTGAATAAGATCAAAATGTCCCAAATTTCCTTTGTAATTGGACCCTATACCCTATACCCTAAATATTATACCTTAAACAATATGCCCTAAACCTTAAGCCCTAAATCATAAAACCTAAACCTTAAACCAATTATTTTAACCCAAATTAACATCCTTTAGATTAATAATTAGGTTCACAAGGATCAATTTATCCAAATTACATCATTGATTTACCCATTTATAATTTGCACAATTTATGACAAAATTGGGGTTAATTGAGCCTAAAGTCATAATGTGTAGTCATAAATAGGTTCAATAATCTTAAATTAGACCCAATTACCTTCGTGATTGGACCTTGTACCTTAAAACCTAATACTTATATCCTATAACCTAAAAACTAAACTCAAAATTGAAAACCCTAAACCCTAAATAAACTAATGTATCCCTAGTTAACATCCTAGAGTAATAAGTTCATCTTATTGCCAATGAGATGTAGAAGGGTTGGTTAAGTGTGTTGGTTGTGCCCAGCCCCACACAAGTTTGAATATCATATGGAATTTATAGGGGGGATGTGGTCATTTGAGTTGAAATAGTGGTTTCAATGGTCAATTGTGGCTATTTGTGTTGGTTTAATGGTTCCCAGGGACTATGCCCCTTAACTATGCCCCAAAGCTAGTTTGTAGCTATGGTCAAAGGTAACCTGGGTAAGGGTCCCACTAACCCCATTATATATCCAAAAACAACATCCTAGAGTAATAATTATTTTGTTAGGGTTTAATTTATCCCAAATAAAATCACTTATTAAACCAATTATATACACCCTAAACTGGTCAAATAACCACACATATCATGTCATTTCACAATCTTTTCATAGAAGACTCTAAATGAAGAATATGAGATTTATTCACATTTACCCATGTCTTTCATTTTACTCATCTATGTCTTGTTTCATGTTTGAGTCACCATTTTACCTATTCTCAATCATCTTGAGCCTTTCAAATGGTCATTCCACCTTAGCCAAGTCAGATTTTCCATGCTTATTCCATCCCTTAAGGTCCATAGCCTATATTATAAAAGAACTAGGATTGGATTATAGTGCTAAACCCTAGGGTGTCCCATTTGCATTGTTCTTGTTAAAGGTAATTTTGAAATCTAATGATTAACTTACCTCACTTATTTAGTCTTATCCCCATTTTAATCTTTGTCCTTAAGTTTTCTAATGTCAACCAAATGTGAATAAAAGGTAATAAATTTGAAATAAAGTGTCTCCTATACAAAGGAATACACATAGAATTTTGTATCTATCACTTACTACATTTGCATACTATATAACTAAAAATTAGTCAATAATATAGCTTAACATTATGCATCACACATAGACTTGCATGCTTGATCAAGAAAGGTCCTAGGCAAAAGTTCATTCTTGCATCTATAATGTGCATTGATTATGCACATTCCTTAAGGGATAACTACAATTGATCTAAGACCCTATCTTGAGGGTTAATGTAGGTAGTGATTAGGATAGTAGTGGTTTTAGATTGTGTAATCATTCTACCCTTAACCTAGTTTTTTCACCATTTAATTTTAATGTATTAGTTGCTTCATGTGTGTAGATAGATTCAAGGTTTAAAGATTAAATTAGATATACAAGAATATTCATAGATATTCAAGATGTAAAATTTCATAGGTAGATCAAAAAATAGACAATAAACAAAACCCAAAAATCCTAGACTTTTGTGACAAGTTTAGAAAATAGTAGTAGGAACTAGATTATAATGCCAGACACAAGGGTGTCCTATTTTTGGCACTCATATCCTTTCATCAAATGAAAGCTAGGTCCTAATTTGTGATAGTGTCACAATATTATACCATAAATTATATTTCTTGAATCATCTATTTCAATCTATTTTTAGATAACTTTATTTATTTTCCTCATGTAAATTACTTAATAAAAATATATATTTTTCCATATTAGACTAGATTTTCCCCCTTACTCTAGCCCCCTTATTATTTAGGAACTAGACCCTAGTTTCTAAAAGATAATAAATAATTTGGTGAATCTGACTTACTTAAAAAAAATCTAAAACTCTAGGTACACTTAGGGTTTTTCCTTCAAATTTTCTTCACAAATTTAATTTTGAAATTCTTTTTTTTAATATTTTTTGTGCATTAATTCTATTCAAAATTATTTTTAGAATTTAAATTATTGAATAATTTTCAAAAATTTGAAAACCACAACTCAAAACCCTAGATTTCCAAAGTAGGTCCTCAAACCCTAAGCATACCTCCTTTGTAATTTTTAGAAAATTATTTTGAAAATTGCACATTAGCTAAAAATGAGTTAAATGATTTCATTTATAGTGAAGATAATTATTATTGTTGTAATGAGGAATATGATGATACATGTGAAAGTGATAATGAATAAAAATTAGATTCATCTTATTTTCTCAAATGTATCTCTTGTATTCCTTCTTGTAAAGAAAACAATTTTGATAAATGGGAAACATATTTTTCACCTCCTTCTCATAGGCACAATGGACCAAATTATCAAATTAGTCATACACTTCCAAATGAACCTCTTATTGGCTATAATTTTCTTCCATGTGAACCTAATATATACATATATATATATATATATATATATATATATATATATATATATATATATATATATATATATATATATATATATATATATATATATATATATATATATATATATATATATATATATATATATCTACTTCTATGTTCAAAATACAACAATATAAATGAAATAAAATCAAATTTCCAATACATAGTTCAAATAATGCATCTCATGCTCCTAAATCTACTTTATCAAAAGAATGTATAATTAGTAAATCTCTTATTCTTACTTCTCATGTTGGAAATGAAAATAATGCATACACTCCATCCATCGATAATATAGATGCACATAATCTTCCACATTCACATGATAATTTATTGTATATTAGAAAGGAATTAAATTCATCTCTTACACCTCTTCCTAGTAATGATGGAAGTGATAATGAGTATGATAGTGAACATGCTAATTAATATGAAAATGAGAGAAATTATGAGTTACATTTCAATTGTGATATTGCATGGAACAATGATGATTATTATGCACATAGTGAAGAAGAAAATGCATCTCATGTTTATAACTCTTTTGTCACTCCTCATCTCAAACATAATGTGATTCCAAAAGTTTTTTTACTTCTATACATGATTCTATTTAAAATAATGCACATGTTAATGATAAAATCACATCCTCTACTCAGTTATAGTGTTATTCACTAAAAAATAAAGATACCAATGAATCTTCCAAGCCACCCGTCACTACAGTAGAATTTAGCTTTCACTCTTGATCTAAAGAGAATGGTAACCTATATTCCTCTACTAAGGTCGAAGTTATTATTAATCTCAAGGTTCAAGTGAACACACCCCCTCTTTATGGTTGAATTGATAAATTTATCATTATCATGGCTAAAATTAATGACCAAATTCAATGATTAAATAAGCCATTTCAAGATTCTAATATACCATTCTAGGATATTATTTCTTTGATGTATGTAGTAGGTGAATTAAAACACTAGGCACATCTCCTTACCTTGTAAAATAAGGCTTATAAATCTTGGATGGATGTTTATGATTTACATGGTAACCCTCTTCCAAAAACATTCATAAAAGCTTTGTTGCCTAAGCATTTCCAGATAACATAATTATGTCACTTTAAGGGAACTGAAGATCCATTGATACACCTTCAAGCCTTTCAAAAGGCTTTTCCATCTCATGCAAGTCCTTTGATTCTACTCAGATTGTTCCAGTAGAGATTGGTGGGGGAAGCATAGAATTGGTTTCTTCATCTACTCCCCATTAGCTTCTTACACACATATGATGATTTAGAGGAGGCATTTATCATAAATTACATAGTGAACATGGGCCATCATGTTATATATGAGAAACTTTCCACATTGCATTAGAATACTTCAAAGCCAGTTAGTGATTATATCTTATGATTCAAGATACACATGGTAAGATTTATCTAAAAACTAGTCGATTTAGAGATTCAACATATCTCTATGAAGGGGATTCATCAACCTCTCCTCGAGAATCTATTATATCAGATAGAGTCCTCTTTTAGGCACTTATGCTATACATTTATAGCTTTAGAAAAGAAATTTTTATTGGTTCAAACATATTTAGTTGATTAGATTACTCTAGATTTCATAGTAGTACCAACATCTAGAGCTCCTATAACACATCATCCATCATGTCCTATATAAGACAAGAGACCACAACTTGAAAAGCAATCGGTTAACAATAGAGATCCAGTCTCTAGAGTACAAACTATAGTATACACTATAAATAACAACATCAATGCACCATTACAATTTGATTCAGAGGAGGATATACCATCTATCGTATTATCAACACTAATAGATAGAAGGTTAATCATTTTACCTTCTACCCATCAATGAGGTCCACATCTCTTACATTGATAGCTGTATTGGCCCTTTTGTAACTATCAACATATATCTAGACACAGAGATAATTATGGTTATGGACTCAAAAATTGCATTACTAGATGTGTTGATAATAGCATCATGGCATTCACATAGGG
>JARHVA010007547.1:272500-380000 GCA_037957365.1 Torreya grandis | reverse complement strand
ATGGGTTACTTAGCATTACTCATGACATTAAGGGGGATATACCTTTAATTTATAGATACATAGACTATTTAAATATAGTGGTTTAGATCATATGGATCCATAGTGATTTTAGATTAAAAATATATAGAATAGTAAGATATAATGGTTTAGATTATATGGATTCATAGTGACTTTGATATAGATTTAGACTTAGATACAATATTTTGGGGCAAGTACATACTACATGTCTCACACATATTGCTTCATACATCATGATACAGTTACACGACTAGATAGTAGACTATAGACATAGTATAGAGCACAATGTTTTGATCCCTAGTTTTGAACATGGGGTATGGTATGATAGGTCATAACACATGTGGTTGTATAAATATTATATTATACATATGCATCACTCACATACCAAATTTGGGGTCCTGACATAGATGATCATGTTCTTCATCATCTAGGATTAGATAAATTGAATGGCAAGACATGTCATTCTCTTCTTACACATTGAATAGAGTTTTAGATTATACCTAGTTTTACCTAAGTTATCACCAGGTTGGATTGTATGGCCTTCTATAGTGGTTGTTCCATAGCATTACCCAAACCTAGACAACATGAGTTTGTGCAGGACGGAGGGCAAACATTGGTTTTGGGCATTTAAGCACCTCTCAGTTCTAGTTCAGATTATTCAAAGTGGACAAATGACATATTTTTATCTTCACAACATATATATTCTACACACACATTCTAGATTAGATGACTTTATGTGAGATAGAGGACATACCTTAGTATTGGGCCTTTGAGTATTTCTCATTTTTAGTCAAATTCAGCACAGTGAGAAAGCATTGCCCTCCTTATCTATGTTATATGGATTCCACATTTAGATTTAGTATAGGGGACATCTATTTCATGGATTCCTTCTTTCTCCAAGCACTATTTGGCTCTCCATCCACTTCCATGGCCAAAAAGAGAGTTGGACTCTTTTTCAACATACTTATCTCCATGTAGGTAGGCATTTTCTTATTATTTATTTTACTAGAGTACTTCATTTCATTCCATCACTAGATTAAAAGGGGCGAAAATGTATACACCCTAATTTGGTCAAGTGACCATACATATCATGTCTTTTAATAGTCCTTTCACAAGAGACTATGAGTAGAGAATATGAGGTTTGTTCACATTTAACCATATCTTTCATTTTACTTATATGGATCTTATTGCATGCTTGAGTCACCTTTTTTCCTATTCCCAGTCATCTCAAGCCTTTCAAATTGTCATTCCATCTCAGCCAAGTCAGATTTCCCATGCTTATTTCATCCCCATGGTTCCTAGCCTATAGGATAGGAGCATTAAGATTGGACTACAATGTTGGACCCTAGGGTGTCCTATTTTTGTCACTCTTATCCAAGGTCATTTTGAGCTCTAACGGCTAGTTTCCCTCATTTAATGAGTCCCATCACATTTCTTAGCTTTATCCTTAAGTTTTCCAATGTCATCCAAATGTGAATAAAAGATCCTAAATTCAAAATAAAGAGTCGCATATATAAATGAATACACAAGGCATTTTATATCTAGCACTTACTACTTTGGTATAGTACATAACTAAAAATCAATCAATAATATAGCTCAGTATTCTGCATCACACATAGATTTGCATGCTTGATCAAGAAAGGGCCTAGGTGAAAGTTGATACTTGCATTTATCATGCATTTTTATTATTCATGTTCCCTAAGGGAGAACTACATTTCATCTAAGACCCTAGCTTGAGGCTTAATGTAGGCAATGCTCAAGAGAGTAGGTCTAGATCATGTGATTATTCTTCCCCTAACCAAAATTTTCCCCATTTTGATTTTAATGTATTTGTTGCTTCATGTGTGTAGATAGATTCAGGTTTTGAAGATTGAATTAGCTCTATAAGGAACTCCATAGATATTCAAGATCTAAAATTTCATAGGTAGATCAATACATAAACATCAAATAAAACCTAGAAATCTCAGACTTTTTATAACTAGTTTAGACAATAGTGGTAGGAACTGGAATATAGTGCTAGACACTAGGGTATCCTATTTTTGGTGCTCTTGTCCTTTCACCAAATGAAATCCATGTCCTACTTTAAGATAGTATCCCAATACTACACCATAATTTCCATCTCTTGAATCATCCATTTTAATCTATTTTTAGATAAGTTTATTTCTTTTCCTCATGTGAATTTTGTAATAAAAATATATATTCCTAATTAAACTAGATTTTTCCCTTTATTACATCCCCTTTCTTATTTAGGAACTAGACCATAGTTTCCTAATAATAATAAAACACCAATTGACTAATTAGCTCAATATATGATGACATTAAGGTTAATTATGCATAAAGTCACATTCTTGTAGCTCCAACAATCTCAAATTAGCCTCAATCACCTTCATTATTAGACCTTCTACCCTAAAATATATAATTTAAGCCCTAAAACCTAAATATTACATTTATTTCAACCCTAAACCAGTAGTTTTAGCCCTAACTAATGTCATATAGATTAATAATTATGTTCTTAAGGATCAATCTAGAAAAAATGACACCAGTAACTACCCCAATTGACTAATTGGCTTAATTTATGATGACATAGGGGTTAATTGAGCCCAAAATAATATTTTAGTCATAAATAGGTTGAATAAGCTTAAATTATACTCAATTACCTTTGAAATTGGACCCTAAACCTAATCCATATACCTTAAACCCTAAGCCTAAACTTTAAACCCTAAATCATAATCCCTAAACCCTAAACCTAATTTAACATAAATTAACATCCTTTAGGGTAAACATTAGGCTCATGGGGCTCAATTTGGCCTAAGTTGCATTAATTATTACCCCAATTGACTAATTGGTTCAATATGTGATGGTATTGGGGCTAATTGAGGCCAAAATCACATGTTATCATCATAAATAGCTATAACAATCTCAAATTAGCCTTGATTGCCTTCGTGATTAGACCATATACCCTAAAAGCTAAACCTTATACTCTATGCCCTAAATCATAAATCTTAAACCCTATATAATTTGATTTATCCCAATTAACATCCTTTAGAATGATATTTATTTCCATATGGCTCAATTTGTTCCAAATTACATCACTTATTGCCCAAGTTGGCTAATTGGCTCAACATGTGATGGCATTGGGGCTATTTGTGCTAAAAATCACATTTTATAGTCACAAGTTCAAATTGGTCCCAAATGCCTTCATGATTAGACCTTATGCCCTATACCCTAAACCATATACCATAAACCCTAAGACCTAAACTTTAAATAAAAAAATCTTTGAATGCTAAAAAAATCATTATTTCCCTAATTAAAATTATTTAAACTAAGGATTAGGTACACAGGGATAAATTTATCCCAAATCACGTCATTGGTTACGCCAATTGACTAATGTTTAAGTTTATAAAAATATGGTTGAAATATCCATGATCTAGAAAATGAAAGAAGTGATGCACATTTTTTTTAGGGTATTGTTATTATAAATGTACCCCATAATTGGAAATCATGTCGTGTATACCTTTATGAATTACATGGTTATTGTATGCATTATAGGCTCTTTGATGCATTTCTCCTAGAGTATATGCCTTAAGGGGTACAAAAATAATAGGGTGGGATCTAATTGTGGTGATTTATGAGAGACGTTCTCATACTATTCGATTATACCTACATCCATTCATGAAACCTTCATACCTCCTATGATGTCTACTTAAAATCTTCAAACCATAAAATATCTCTAATTTAGAAACCATAAAACCTTGGAATCTGACTAAGATAGAAATATGACAGGATCCTCTAAAACCTAAAAATTGCATTATAGCTCATAAAGGTTCAAAACCACTCTCAAACATCTTGAAAGTATATAAATAAAATATAATTTAAAGTATAATAAACTATATGTCCCTATCTAGATGTAAACTTATACTTAAAAAATTATTATATGTATATACTATACATGTTAATGTAATAGTAAACTATGTTGTGTGCACACTTTTATAATATCAATACCATGTACGTTGTTTTATAGACTAAAATATCATACATAGTTTTAATAACTAATATTAAAATATTCTACGTATGTAGTAATTCCATGTACGCATTTCTACTGTTTAAAATTTGAAACACATGCCTCAAGGCTTAAGAATGGCTTGGATTCCTGAGCTTGAAGCATGGACCTATAAACACCCATTTGAATGCATGTTTTTGAACAACAACAAAAAAATGTAACTTTGGCAATGCTGAATACTATGAAATGTATTTTTTTTTAAAATATTACTAAAACATTGAGTACAATCTCCTATTTCTAAATATATATATTTTTTACTTTTTTTATTACATTAAGCTTGTTATCTATATTTATTTATGTCTTTTTATAGTGTTATATGTTGAAACTATACATGTTCATCTTTTTTTATGTATCTTTTAATTTATTGATTCAAATGAAAAAAATTATATTATTACAAACTAGACCTAATTATATACATACTCAAAAAAAATATAATTTTTGATAGTTTTTGAGGTAGTCATAGGGGACCACATGGTCGGTTATACAATATTTTTCATATTTCAGGGTCTTTTGACTTGTTAAATCATTAAAAAAATTAGATATATTCATTAATTAATTTTAAAAAAATATAGGTTTAAAACTATATGATCTTAAATAATTGTCTACTAAAGGGTTTTAAAAAATGACGCTTAAAAAATGATGGGCCGCACGAAAAACTATCTACTCTAGTTTTTCTAAAAAATAGTACTACATATTCAAATTTATAATGTCTGACATACTTATACTAGACCGTTTCAAAAAACAATAGTATTTTAGAAACTAGACTTGAAATTATACAATTCATGTTCCTATGACATCTTCAAATTTTGAGTTTAGGTGTCTCAAATAATCCGTACAAGTTGAGGCTTCTTATTTTTCAACTAAAACATGTCCACTTAAGACCCCACTTATGGGTCCCCAATTCCATGTACATACCCAAGGATAGTCTAATCATTGTGAATTATTTATCAATTTAATCTATGCCAAAATTTCCAAATGAACATGCCTCATGAGCTTCAGTAAAAATGGAATTCATACATAGGAACTTGAGTGACATTGTCAACTGAAATCATATGAGTATGCAAGAACATGAAAAGAAACAACTTTCTTAAAACAAGAGGGTTCCCATATGAAAAATATGAATATTGGGCAGGTTGGACCCAGAAACAATCTCTCATTAAAGTGAAAACAATTATATTTTGATAAGGGATTAGTAAATATACCAGAAAGTTATTGTTTTGACTTGAAAATTTTAAGCTATATTGCATATTTTTCAACTAATTCTCTAATAAAATTATTCCTGTTTGAAATATGTTTATTTCTTCCATGAAACAAAGGATTATTTGATAATGCAATGGATGATATGTTACCACAAAAAATATTTGAAGCTCATTGCTCCTCCTCATGCAAATATAATAGAATTACTCTTATCCATATATCTTGACATGCTATTGAATATACTGGTATATACTCTACCTCAATTATGGAAAGTGAAACTATGGGATGTTTATTTTTATACCATGAAATAAATCCTAACCCAATATGGATTTCATATGATGATGTGTTATTTATATCATCAAGACTACTGACCCAATCACTATCTGTGTACCAAGCAAAATGAAATTCATCTATTGTTGCATACAAAACTCCATATCCTCTTGTTCCATTAATGTACCTCAATATCATTTTACATACTTACCAATGCGTCTCTTGGTGTTTCTATCAATCTGTAAATAAGGTTAATAACATACATTATATTAGGTTTAGTTATAGTCAAATATATTAGACATCCCACCAAACTCGTGTACCATGTAACATCCACTTTATTGATGCAATCTTCTTTGTGCAATTTCAAACTTGTTTTATCTATTGTAGATAATGGTTTGTTTTAAATCATCATAAATATCTCCAAAATATCTTATACATATTTGGTTTGTAATATAAATATGCATTCATTCATTTGGTTAACTTCTATGTGATGAAAATTCTTCAATAAACCTAAATAAGTCATTTCAAACTCCATATTTGTGGCTGATTTGAACTCTTTTATGGACCGATTTGTATTTTTGGTAAGTACTAAGTCATCCACATAAAAAAACAATTAGAATACATTCATTATTTTCATTGATATATAGAGTGGGATCACTACCTCTTTTTCTAAAGTCATTTCTTAACAAACACGAATCTATTAAGTTGTACCATGTCTTTGGTGCTTGATTGATCCATAAAAAGCTTTCTTCAACCTATATGCCTTTTTCTCATGCCTGATAATCTCATAACGACGTGGTTGTCCCATATTTTCCTATTCATTTAACACACTATTCAAGAAGGATGATTTGGCATCTATTTGATGTACCTTTTAGCAATGTTTACAAACTATTGCAATGATTATTCTCACCATTTTTAGCTTTTATATGGGGGTAAATGTCTCATTGTAATCACATCTAGGTTGTTGCCTATATCTTTTGACAACTAGCCTTGCTTTGAGTCTCTCTATCTTACCTTTTTGAGTGGTTTTGGTTTTGTAAACCCACTTGATGCCTATGATCTTTTTTCCTACTAAAAGTCTACTAGAACACATCTCTTATTTTTCTCTATTTCATGCATTTATTCATCCATTACGTCACACCACTTTTTGTGCTTGATTACTTCAAATAGATAGGATCAACTATTTAAAATAAAGTAAAATTTATTGTTTCATCTTCATTTTATTCATACCTTGACTATTGGCATATGTCTTTCAAGCTTCTTGTTCTACCCAAGTGTTTATTTGAGTTGGAAGACAATGAAGTTATCTCAAGAGTTGTTCCTTGAATTCATTGTTGGTTGATGAAACTAGATAAATCAGCCATTTGTGAAATAGGACTCCAAATTGATGCACGAGTGGTTTTAATACTTGCTATTTCAATTTCAATAAAGGTTCCACTTTCCCTTGTTTGCACTTGTTAATCTTCATGTAAATCTTCCCATGTTGCAACCTCAATGAATTGAACATCTATTCTGATTATTAACTCTTTTATCATTGGATTGTATAGTCGGCAAGCTTTTTATTGTGCACTATATCTAATAAAACTGCATTTCTTTCCTTTTTCATCCCACTTTGATCTTCGTTGCTTGAGCACATGTGCATATGCAACACATCCCAAAATTATAAGACATACAACACTAGGCTTTCGAGTACTCCATGTTTCTTGAGGTATCATATCTCTCACACTCTTAGTGGGCCATATATTGAGCAAATATATTGATGTTTATATATCCTCAACTCAAAACTCATTGGACAAGTTATTAGCCTTTAGCATGTTTATTTCCATTTCTTAGATGGTTTAGTTATTCCTATCTACTAAACTATTTTATTGAGATGTATATCTCAATGTAAATTGCTTCATGATGCCAGTACCCTTGAAAAAAAAATATAAATTGATTTGGTATGTATTCTCCCCATTTATCAGTTATCAAAATATTTATGTAATGGCCAATCTACTTCTCAACCATGGGATTGAATTTATTGAAGGTTTCAAAAGCCTCTATTTGTTCTTCAAAACATACATCCGTGTCTTTATACTAAAGTCATCTATAAATGTCACGAAATACACATTCTTGGATAAAGAGGGAGTTTTCATAGGACCACATATGTTTGAATGTATTAGATCAAGTGGAACTCTTGTTCCCCAAGACTTACCCACAATAAAGGAAGTCCTATCTTGATTTGGGCCCAATATGTATCCTTCACACACTTTGTTTAGTTATTCTACTAGGGCCATCTTTTTCACTATTTACTTCTTTTAAATGCTAGATGTCAATACCTAAGGTGGCAAATGGTAGATTCATCTATCAGAATTATTTTAAATGCTAATGTAAGATCACTTTGTATCCTCAAAAGAATCTTCCTATTGTTTTTCATCTTTGTTGTTGCAATCTACCTGTTGTAATTGCCTCTATCATAAATGATGCACTTTTATACTTCAAACCTCAAACTATATCCTTTTTGGACAAGCTACCCAATGCTGATTAGTTATGCTTCAATCCATGTACATAATAAACATCTTGAATTTCTTTATTACCACCTTGCTTTGTGTGGATAAAAAATTTTCCTTTACTCATGATACGAACCTTCTCATTGTTTATCATCTTCATTTCTGATTTTATTGATTCGTGAATGTTATTAAACATATCTTTGTTCCCAATCATGGTATTTTTACAACAAATTTAATGATACCATATTTATTTAATACCTTGATAAGCTATATTACATGTTATAAACAAATTTCCATCTTTTCTCAATTATATTAGGTTTAGCCTCTTGTGTCTTGTATAAGGTTTTGTTTTCCTATTCAAATCACACTCTTTCTTTCTACACTCATTATCACAATGTCTATATTTATTTCAATAACAAAATTGTACATTAGACATCACAATTTTGTGTAGAACCACCTCTTAAAGTGTTGTTATTCCTTCCTCTTCCTTTTCCATGTGATTCTTGATGATTGTGGCTTCCACCTTATTGGCTACTACAAGTTCTTCCTCTACCTTTGTTGTTTGCTCCTTTCCTCCTTACTCTTAGATTCTTGTTTGTCATTACATCTTGTTCATGGGAAGATGTGGCTGATGCATTCAACATTTGTTCATGGGTCTAAAAGGAACCCATCAGCTCATCAACTATCATTTGTCTCAAATCTTAAGACTCCTCAATTTTAACCACTATATGATTAAATCTATTTGCAAGGCTCCTCAACACCTTTTCTATGATTCTATGATATTCAAGAGTTCCTATGTTTGTATTTATTTTATTTAATATTCTTATTGTCTTTATGAATATATCATTGATTGACTCATTTTATCTCATTTATAGTCTCAAAGTCCCTTTTCAATAATTGAAACTTGACTAGTTTCATCTTATCATTACCTTGATAGATATTTTGTAAAATGTGTCAAGATTGGTTGGAATGGGTAGATACTACTATCCTTGAAAAGACTTAATCATCTAATGCCATCTGAATATAGATTAAAGTCTTGCCATCCTTCTTTGTATACTCTTTCAACAAAGTTCTTTGTACTTGAGTCATGGCATTGAAGGATGTCAGGTCGACAACTTCTGTATACCCACCTTCTGCAACCTCCCATAAATATTATCTTCGTCTCAATGCACCTTAAATCATAATTATTTCATTCAATCATTTGAAGCTGTTACCATGAACTAATCTTACAATTTTCCATGTTCAATAGACCCTAAATACCTAAGCCTCTGATACCAATTGTGGGTGGGTAGAATTAAGCACCCTGAAGATGCATTGGTTGTATATTTCCAAAGCTAGAAAAAATGCATCAAACACACTAACCAACAAGCTTTAAAACACTAAAACAAGGTCTGCCTTGTTTTCTACAGTAATATACAAAAGCTCAACGTAAACACAAACATATATATATATATATATATATATATATATATATATATATATATATATATATATATATATATATCCAAACAAGTACAAACTTCTGCTGTAAACAACTTCTAGATACAACTACTATTGCTAAATTCATTTAAAATCTTATGTACTATCCTTCTACTATGCTGTCTTCATCTAATATGTTGCTCCTGTATTTCTATTTTTTGATTATATATTGTTCCTGCTCAGTCTGTTGTCAAACACATTCTTCTTTGTGTTGTGCACCTTCTAATTCTACTGTTCACATGCTTCTTTGCTTAGACTGTTGTCTCTACTTCTCCTTCTGCCTATTGTGTATCTTCTCTTTTCTTTTTTCCTACCTGTTGCAATCGCTACATTCTCCTATCATTCATTGTTCTCTTTTATTTGTCTTCGTCTCTTTCTGTCTTGACCGACCTCCCTACATTTCCAATAAACTAGTTGATTTCAAAATTCAAAATTGCTTATTAAATTTTGTAGGTGAGTTTAAATGGTTAAGGGGATTTGCATGATCCGATGCCATGCTTTCAGTTGTTAGTCACGGAGCAAGATTAAATATTTTAATACAGTTGACACAAAAATGTCTTTAAAACTTTACTCCAAACAAACTAAATTTTATATACTTAATGACAATTTTTTTGGTTAAAATATTGAATAAAAAATTATGATAATCTTTTGCCCAAGTCTCCTTAAAAGAATCAGAATTCCTCAAATAAAAATAAAAATAAAAATAAATAAGCTGGAAAAAAATAAAAAAACAAATAAAACGGAAGTATGAAACTAGACTAGAACACAAATCTATTCAAATAAAGGCCAACTAAAACCCCGCCAAATAAGGAAATAAAAAAAACAAAATACTTATTTGCAGTCATTTAAGAAGGATGATATTGGAATGCATTGCTTCTTGGATCAGTTTGATTCTTTCCAACACTTTTTTTTTTTTTGGGGGCGGCGGGTGGCGGGCCCGAGAGAGGACTACCCACATCTGCAACACGGATTTTGAACAGCTCTGTATTCAGTATGTCATACATAACATCCCTTACCCACGTAAGATGATGATTAATCTTGCAAGAAGGATCATGTCTAACAGGAGGAAAGATGTATGTGACGAAAATGCATCTTTTTTTGCTCGAAAATAAACTGTCACGGTTTCTTGAGTATCACAACTCAGAATTAGAGTTTTCTTAAACATGCATTCAATGGCCAGAGAACTTTACATAAGGTGCAAGCGAGGGAGTAGTTTCATGTTTTAAATTGTGCAATCCAAAGCACATGATCATGGAGTAGTTTTCATAACCAAAGTCAAGAAAGAAATAAAATCCGCTCGTCAATATATCTGTAATAATTTCAAAATCAAATCAAATAATGTGCAATTGGATAAAGCAAAGCAAAATCAAATAGTTACACAAAGCACAATCATGCACTGTGATGGATAATAAATGGCCTGATCTATTGGATGCGTTGGATACACGCACAATCGAAGCATTGAGTGTGTTTGTGCATCTATCGACAATGCATGCCAACAAGGAAATACCTGGAAAACCAACAATGCATGTCAACAATAAACAACCGTGTGTAAAATAACAAATTGAAGAGAATGAATTGCGTTGTATTTCTCAAATTTATAAGTAAATTTAAAAATAAAACAGTCAAGGTTTCGATGAGGAATTTTTTGGTCACAGAAAGCTTTTCCCGTGCTCCTTACAGGGAGCTAAAAAGTAGGGGATCGTGGAGGAGTTCGAACAGAGGGGTAATGTTGATGGTTAAAATTGCGCTTGTTTCTAACATCAACAATGGGAAGTTTCAAGAATGTGGGACTTGCAACGTGAAACGACCTCCAGATTTTTAAGAAGCCGGTCTCTTATTTATCTCGAGTGTTGGGAGGAAAGGGATAGGAATTTAAACAAAAACACAAATGCAAAGAAAGAAAATCTATGGCGATGCACCTGAATGTAATTCGACCCTTAATACTAAGCACAGTGAAACTATATGTAAGATTCAATTACATTAAAGAGCGAACAAGGCATGATCAATGTAAAAGACAGAAACAATAGAAACAGAGGCTCACAGCTTAGACTACTTTTGCAATGACACATAAAACATCAGTAAAGGCACAGAACTCAGTCATCTTATTAATTCTCTAGTCACATAAAATGCACAGTTACATAAACTTTTCAACTCAAGAAAAAAGAACAAAGGCAAATGATATTCCTAATCATAGCTCTAAAAGTCTAAAATGCTTGACAATAGTCTCTCACAAAAAATTCTCTCCAATCTTCTGATCATCCTTATGGTGATCTCTACACCCCTCTTTATAGTATTGGATTCCCTCTAGATTGTCTACACGTTCTCGATCTAATGACCCAACTGAACTCTAATTGAACTGGAAGTGTCTAATAGAAGATATTTCTTAGATTCTGAAACATTCCGTCTTCCTGCAGTTCATTGGCTGAAACAGATACATAGGACACTCCCTTTTATCAAACAGAAGAGGACACTTGGCCAATTTCTTGAAAACCTTCTTATTATTCAGGAGGCACTAGAAAATGACACTTGGCATCTTCCGCAGCATTTACTGAATACACACGGCACTTTCCACATAACCTAACTCTTACTGTGTCTTCGCTTAAAAGTGTTCCATCCTTGACATCTGTCACCATCTGCTTCTCCAAAACTTAAACAACTTCTATAGAAAATGGGACCCAATGTAGTTCTCTCCCGAGAAACTTCAAAAAGGGAACAGGGACATGTGGCACTTTCCGCTTATCTTTGACAAAGGACACATGGTGATCTCTACTACCTTTAGCTACCTTTTGAAAAACTTATGGAAGGTGACATGTGTCGGTCTCCATGTTGCCCTGTCTATACTATAGAAACAATCAGGCCTCATTTCATACTTACACAAATGGCGACACTTGGCAGCTTCCGCTTGCCTCAGAACAAAAACACGGGACCCACCACAGTCTTTACTTATCAATGAAACAAAATGAAGATAATTCAGAGGTTGACACACGGTGGCTTCTATTCTCTTCAACTGGGGATACATGGCATCTTTTGTTGCTTTTTAGAAAAGCATATTGAAACCTTCTGCGATTGCCACTTGGCACCTTTCGCTTGATCTTGAGAAAAACTTATTGGAAATAATCCTTCAAAACGTATATGAAACACGAGACATGGATGCCGACACTTGTTGCGCTCTACTGAGTTGCTATGGGACACATGACACGTTCCGCAATACTTACTAAAATTATGAAAAGTGCCTCAGTTGATGACACTTGGCAGCTTCAGCTTGATTTTACACTTAGAAAAAATTGAGGCAAAAAGAAATTTGAGCTTGCACTATGAGTCAAAACTTCACTGTCTCGAACCAAAGTATTCAGGGACAAAATTTGGATTGCGCGACTGGAAATCAAAATGAAACGTAGAGTATTTTTTACTCTGCAGTTATTGGCAACCTCAAGGACTTTTGAGCTTGCTAAAAAAGAAACTATAACTCTTGCTTCATCAAAATGAAAAAAAACCACAACTTCAGCAATGTTGTTTGATAGGTGGACCACTCATCATTAGATAACCCCTGCTTATTTTGTAATTCATTGAAGGCTAAATCAAGGTTGATAATATCCTTATGTGAAATTTTTTGCAAAATCTGAACCATAGCCTTCAATTTAAATTCAAGCTGGAAAACAAGAATCAAAATAGCTTCTACTTCAGGGACTGATGAATCATCCCTTAAGTCCTGAAAAATTGTCTGATCATTTTGCTTGGCCAACAACAAAGGTTTAATTTCATCAATCATTAGCATAGTGTTTTCATCAGAAAACGGAGAAGGAAGACCTAATTGCACTAGGTCTTCAATGTGTTGTTTCATTTCACTAATTCCTTCTTTCATTACATCGAGAATCTCTCTACAATTGATTGCTACGGAGTTGCAATTTAGAACCTCATTCACGCGTTTAGCAGCGACCATTCTATTATTAATTTCTGCTACTGACAATGTTCCATCCGTTGCATCATAGAGCTTTTGCAGCAGCGTTTCAGAGTCCAATACTCTCTCAAAAATAGTAGCCATAGTGTCTTCAATTAAAGTCTCCACCTTTTTGCACAATCTCTATGCATTTAGTAGAAAAATTAGAGAAGCCTGAGTTAAATAATCTCTGCAGAGATTCTTTTCCACATTGACTCATAAAGCTCCTTCGCCAGAGTTAACACCCCTACATTCTTTGGCCTATTGGCTAGCTCAAGTTTCAATTACTCTACCCTTTATCACTCAGCTTGAAATTGGGCTTGTATAGTTGTGTTATTATTATATTAATTTAGCAGCTTCTATTGCAATTGAGTAACCTGTAGCAACCTTTCCTCACATTTTTATTATAATGCTACTTTTTCTCACCTTAGAGTCGTCACTGCATCTTTTACCTGCATTAGCCCTGCTTTTAAGGAATCATTTTGAGCCTAGATCGCCTAGTGAGTCTGAAGAGAAACAATATCTTGCAACTGTTTATTTAGACTCTCTATTTCATTATTTTTTGTATTGATTTCTGTGGTCAAACTGTTACAATTTGCCTTCTGTTTGGCTAGATCGACCTCCATATTTTGTAGCTTCTTTGATATTTTCAAGTAATCTTCATCAACTGCAGAAGTGGATTTAGTTAACATCTTGATTTTGTCTTGTGGTCTGAATAGGGACATGTCTATGGCCATTACATTCATTGTGTAGTCTTCTGGTTGCATCTGCTCACTTGGCTTGATTATATTTGATGACAAATGAGTCACCATCAGTTACTACTGAATTGGGTCAAATTGTGACCTCAGATGTGGTGTAGCCAAGGCCTTATTATCTTTGATTTTCTTTTTCTCTCTTCGGGCTTCCCTCACCTTCCTAATAGCATATGCTTGAGTTTGGAAGGTAGAAGGAGAGGCAGTGTGCCCACCAGCAAAAGAATGACCTTGTGGCAAACCATATGGAATAGCCAATTGTTGACTATGGGCAATTTGAGGAGGTAGTTTCTTGGGAACAGAAGGAGAAAAGTGAGGCAATGATAAAGCTTGAGTAGGGATAGATGGGGAAAAGTGAGAAATGTGCACAACAGAGGTGGCAAGGGATGTCATTTGGCCAGATGAAATCATCATGCCTATAGGAGAAGAAAAACATTGAGAAGGAGGAGGAGAAATAATACTTACCTGAGGAACAACTACAGTACTATGTAATTAGTGTTGTGAGGGTTTTGCCCTCTCTTCTGAATCCAGTTGGAACCTCAGCCTCTTATGTTTCTTCGGTGTTTCTTCTTCCAGCTTTGCTCCCTTCTCTTCAATATTTACCACTACTGCTAGTGGTGCTTGTGGAGAACTGGGAACTTCAATGATTGATTGTGATGGGAAAGCTTTTGGTGGTGAAGATACCATAGTCTTTTATTTTTCCATGATGCTAAGAGATTGGGGCCAAATAGTCACATCGACTGAAGCTACGGTTTACCCTAGGACCTATGATTCTTGGCTAGATCCTGCTCTGGATTTTGGCTCTACACCCTATGTCAATAAATTTCTTGTGTCAGGGTTAGATATAGGGGACAATTGGCACTCATCCCAGAGTTCTTCCCATCTCTCATCTGAGTCCACATTCCTAAAAGAGTGAGTTTTCTGACAAATTTCTTACCTATATTTCTAATAGGCTTCTATTTTCTCAGCATCCTAGCCTTTATTCTTTGGTCCCCTTATTAAGCCAGAATTCATTTTGATTTAAGGATCAAAATCCCTCTACTTAACATAAAAAATTCCCCATGGTCTATTTTTTTGAAGGGGCAAATCTATTAATTCAACATAAAACCTAAGAATATCCTCTGTAGGATTTTTCTTATTTTCCCAAAAGGGGCAGCCCTCATGTGTAATTTTGGCAGCAACTCAATTAGTCCTAATCCATGAAGCTATGAAAACATTTGGGTCACATACCCATTTATATTCGATTAGCAGGAAACCTAGGAAGGCTAACTTTCTAAGCAACACAATTTCAGCATCTCTGGCCTCTAGTGTCATGTTGTTTGTCATCAATGGGAGGTCATACATTTTCCTCTTCCTCTTCCCAAAGGCATATTCATTATCTACTATAGCCACCTGCCTGACAACCTCTAAGAATGCTAACCTAAGAGTCAAAATCTTAGGTAGCAACACTGGTTACTCACAAAAACCATGGACTCTAATAATTGTATGGTGGGATCCAAAAAAGAAATCACAAGGAATTGGGCAATTGGCCATAAAGTTTGAAACACTTGGAAATAGTCTGTTTATAACTAGTTCTGGGCTCATATGACAAAAAGTAGGGGTAATAAACAGTTCTCAGAATTCATATGGATCGCTAGTTTTTGACAAAATATGTGTCCATGCAGACACAAGAGTGGTCCTTTCTAGACCAAAACTTGGGTCATACATATTAAGACGCATATGTTGGGAAAAGATGCTAGAGTTTTGATACAACATAAAGAGAAATAAATAAGAAGAGTACCTAAAAACCCCTTTTGATTTGAATTGGGTAAGTTGTTCCACCATGGAATATGTAGTCTACTTAGAGAAATCAAGCTGATACTCCTGAGTCTTGTCGACAGCTTTCAACCTGAAGAGGATAGCCATTTGTTCTCCATAGATGGTCATATCATCTTTCATGTCGAAAATGAAAGCCATCATAGATAGTGCATCTTGGCTACCTTGTGAAAATTGGGATCTTGCTGCAGGTAGTGTCGGCATAGTAGTATCATTATCTCCTAATTACAATTCAGATCTTAAGAACCTCAACTGAGTATTGATGTTTGACCACATTTTCTACATTTTACCAATAGTGGGAAATGTAGCTGTCTTATCATGATACAAGGCCAACATTTCTCTAATAGCCTTTAGTGTAATCTACACCGTGAATGGACCCTACTAAATGGTGTTTGAGGGTGCATGGAACAAGTCGGTGCATTTTTAGACCAATTGAGGGCATGGATGCACACCTGGGACAATGAATTGTGCCAGTTGTGAAGTCTATATTCTCATTGCAAATGTCTCATATTGTCCCACCTTGGCCCTCTAAAGACACCTTTGATGTGCCCCTTCTTTGAGAGTTTTGTTACTAGATCTTTGAAGAATTGGGTCCATGACTCTATTTGCATAATCTTTTATCTTTGTTGGGTCACTTGCTTGACCAACTTCAGGGACTCTGGTCCGTGGCTAGGTCTTGAATGGTTGCACGAGGGCTGAAGCATATGATTTTCTCATAAGAAACTTATCAAGGGATTCATAAATTTCATCTCCTTTTTGAAAAGATTGTGCTCCCTCCATATCTATATCTATTATGTGATAATCGGTATGGACTTTTACAAAACAAAAAGCACTTTCACTTAAGTAGGTTTACTAGAAACTGAAAATGTAAGTAATGAGAATTTTCTCACAGATGCAAGAATGTTTGAAATAATTTAAGCTTTAACTCTTGCTATGAGGTATTTATTGACCCATCAAGTCTCAAAATGGCATTAAACATGGATAACCGTTAGCAAATCTTACTCAATCTACATGGGACAGTGACATAGACACGTTGCGCAAGTGGATGCGTAAGGTACCTTGGAGAATTTAAAGATTTGGGAGATATTTAATGTGTCGATAATTTTGAACATTCTGAAAAAGGCTCTGAGCTATGGCTACGTGTTCAAAGAACACTTATTTAAAAGAAGAGAAGGAAAGCAAAATGGGAAAACAAAGAAACTAAGAAAGGGAAACAATCTAACCATAATACATTAGAGACACAACCTAACTAAAATGTTTCAAATAGATTCCATTCATAGGAATCTCTTTAGGTTTGCCTTTCATTGTTTCTAGCTCAAATGAATCTTTTATCGGAGTTGTTGTCAGAATCTAGATAATGCGAATGCAATGGAGACATGATCACATGAGATGAAGAAAGTGCACGCCACATAGATGCTAAAGCAATTTGTAATTACACAAGAAGATAAATTGCACAAGATAAAATAGAGAAAACCAAAATCTAATTAACATGAGATGGCCAAAGTGAAGAATAAATATAGGAGAGCACATAAGTAACTCCTACACAAAAGGTGGCCAAGGCACCCCAAGAATAGACTGTAACTCCTCCATGAAAGGTGGTGACAAGGTGCTAAGAATAGAGAAGTAACTCCCATCAAGGAGTTACTTATGACATTCTTATGACACCTATGACACATCTATGACACACATCTCCAAATAAGCTAGTCTATCCCACAAATGTAGAAAATCTCCATGTAAGCATAAGAAATACAATTTCCTTAATTAAAAAATAGGGAAAAATAAAAACTTACACTAATACCCCCATAAGCACAGCTTAGGTAGGCAGTGTGGAAATATAAAATGGGTCCTGGCAACTAGGCCTGATGAGGTACTCATGTACAAATGCAATCTCCCATAAGATAGAGAAAAGGAGAAAACCCATAGGAAAAAACTCCCCCCCCCCAAAAGAGAGACATAAAAGAAAGAAGAGGCTAGTGCCCCCCCTAAAAACGATGCTACTACAGATGTCGACCACACTCGAAGAAGAGCTCATAGATGAATGAACTTGCTCTTAGTGAAAGGTTTGGTGAAGATGTCTGCAACTTGCTCCGAAGACTAGTAAAATATCAAGTCAATGACTTGACTATGAATAAGCTCCCAAATGAAATGCATGTGAATCTCTATGTGCTTGGTTCATTGGTGCTCAATTAGATTTATGCAAACTTGAATGGTACTCTAGTTGTCACAATAAATGATGGTGGGCTGCCTGATAGGAATGTCAAACTTAGAAAGCATCCCCTGAAGCCAAATAGCATCAGTAGTTGCATTAAGAGCTCCCCTGTGCTCTGCCTCTATGGATGATATAGCAATAACATTTTACTTCTTGCTAGACCAACTCATAGGACCAGAACCTAGAGAGAAACTGTAACCAAAAGTGGACTTGCGAGTCTATGAATTGCCAGCCCAGTCTAAATCTATATATCCAACCAAGTCATCCTCTATGCCAAACTTGTAATGAATCCTATATCTATGTGAACCTTGTATGTAATGCAAGATCCTCTTAGCTGCTTTCCAATGCAGCTCATGCAGTTCCTGCATAAATCTGGAGACAAGTCCTACTGTATATGATATTTCAGGCCTGGTGTGAGTCAAGTAGATGAGACCACCAACAAGTTATCGATATCAAGTGGCATCAACCAATGGTGAAGAACAATCAACCTCAAGCTTGACTCATGTTAGAAAGAGAGTCAGAGATGGCTTGCAATCAGCCATGTGAAATAGAGCCAATAAGTCAAGAGCATACTTAGGCTATGCAAGAGAAATCCCTGAATCTGACTATGAGATCTCGATGCCAAGGAAGTAGTACAACAAACCCAAGTCTGTCATGTCAAATCTATCCTAGAGAGATGCCTTCACTGCTGCAATAGCCGATGAATAGCTCCCAGTGATCAAAAGGTCATCAACATATAAAACCAAAATTAGGAGCAAATCATCCTACCACAAAAAGTAGACATTGGGATCAAAATGGCACCTAGTGAAACTTGCTGTGAGAAGGAAGGAATTCATCTTGGCATACCAAGCCTAAGGGGCCTGTTTGAGGCCATAGATAGATTTCCTAAGTCTGCATACTAAGGAAAAATCTTGAACAAATCCTGGTGGCTACTCCATGTAGATTTCCTCCTCTAGATCTCTATGAAGAAAGGTACTCTTCACATCCATCTGGTGCACATCCCAACCATGTGATGTGGCAATAGCCAAGGTGAGTCAGATAGAAGTCATCTTTGTAATAGGTCCAAAGGTCTCTGAGTAGTCAATGCCTGCCACTTGTGAGAAACCCTTGGCAACCAATCATGCCTTGTACTTATCAACTGACCCATATGCTACAAACTTGGTCTGATATATCCACCTACATCGAACCATATTTCTTCCTTTAAGAAGTGAAGTCAAATCCTAGGTGTGATTTTTGATTAACGAAGGATATTCTTCCTCCATAGAACTATTCCACTTAGGTACCCCCCGATGCCTCTCGAAAAGTTTATGGATCTAAAACTGAAGGAAAGAAGGCATGTGAATATCTTTGAAAATCCCCCTTAGTATGTCTATCATCTGCGGGATCTCCTGCCCAAGTGTCAGCACTCTCAAGTGTTTATCTAGCCCAAAGTGGCCCAGAAGTGGGCGAGTCAGGTGCTAACTCCTCATCCTCTAACTGACTAGAGGTGGATGACTACATCACTTTCCTCACTGTCTAAACTCAAAGAAGAAGAAGATGTCTCTAGCTCAAGAACCTATTGTGGCTGATCTGAATATAATGAGGAATCATCATGAAGAAGTAGATCCGATGAGGGAGAAGAAGTGTCAAGTGTTGAGTCTATAGGACTCTCTTGAAAATGGACACTTCTTTCAATGAATAACTCATGAGTGACTGGATCTAGAAGGTGATACCCCTTAATACCATCCAGATATCCTACAAATATGCAAGGCTTGGACTGATATTCCATAGCTTTGCATTTATTCTTCGGTATGCAGGCCATGGCTAGGAATCTAAAAACCCTGAGGTGCTCAACATCAGGTTTCCTTTTATACTAAGCTTCAAAGGGTGTTATCCCTTTCAAAGCTTTATGAGGAACTTTATTTTGAATGTAGCAAGTATAATTGATGGCTTCGGCCTAGTACTATGGTGATAACGATTTAAAGTGAATCATACAGATGCCCATCTCTTTCAAGAACTTATTTTTGCATTTTGCAACCCCATTCTGTGAAGGATTGTAAGTGACTGTGCACTGCAAATCAATCCCTTTTGTGGTGCAAAATTGCTCAAACCTGTTGCTGACATACTCCCCTCCATTATCATTTCGAAAAACCTTGATGGATTTCTCACTCTATTTCTCAACAAGAGCCTTGAAGTCTAGAAAATTTTCAAACACCTCAGACTTTTGTTTGAGGAAATATATCCAAGTGTACCTAGAGAAATCATCAATGAAAGTGAGGATGTACTTGGCCCTTGTGAAAGATGGTTTCGGAAAGGGTCCCGATACATCATTGTAGACTAACTCCAAAGGTTGTGAAGCCCTCCAATCTTTGCCTTTGTCAAATTTTTCTTTAGGATGCTTCCCAAGGGAGCAACCCTCGCAAAGTCCTTTTCAGAATTAGACATGAGGCAAGCCAATGACCATGTCATTTTTGCAAAGTTTCTCAAGGTAGTGGTAGTTAAGGTGGCAAAACCACTCATGCCACAATTTGCTAACTCCATTTAAATGAATCAGAAATGCTGTTGGAGAAGAATTAGGAGGAAAATGTGAGAAGGTGTATAACCTTGCTTGGTGATCTGCCCTACCCACTGCCACTATAGTGTCACTATGCAACTCTCTAATAGCCACTGAATCTGATGAAAACTCAACTCTCATGCCCTGACCAATGTGAGTGATTTGGTACACTGATAGGAGATTGGTTGAAAGAGAAGGAACACTTAGAACATTATTTAATGTTCCTCCTTCCATTTCAATTGACCCTATCCCTGCAATAGAAATTGAAGTATCATCACCCAAACTAATTGAAGTCATGCTACAAGGCTCTAAAGATGGAAACTCAACTAGTGAAGATCCCATGTGGTGAGAAGCACCCAAATCAATGACCCATGATGATGTAGAAGGTGTAGTAGCTATAAGGGCCTTGCCCTTTTCTTTCTCCTTACCCTTACCTTTTGCCTTGGTAGAATCTTGGGTAGATGATTTCTAGTTGATGGACTCAGGAACACCTATGTTGTGCTTCTCTAGAAGATGAGTTAGGTGATCTATTTGTTTTTTCATGCATTTGTGTTCATCATGCCCTGTCTTTTTACAATATGCACACTTAACCTTCTCTTTCTTAGGTTTAGGATTGGAGGAGGAAGACTCAGTGTTTTTTTTGGTAGGATTGTTGTTTTCTTTCTTCTTCTCCTTGTCCTTGTTCTTTTTCTTCTTCTCATTTGTTGAAGTCTTATCCTTACCATTTCCAGCTATCAAAGCTCGGGGTTGAGTAGATTTCATTGTGCCCATTTGAATTAGCTTATCTTGATCCCTAGTCAAGTCGGTAATGAATGAATCCAAAGAAGGCATTTTCCATGTAGTGCCAAGGGCACTTTTTGTGGCATGGAAAGTGGAGACAAAGACTGAATAACTTGGACCTAACTTTGCAAGAATAGAAAGAATGAGTTGATTATATTTATTCTCTATCCCATATTCTTTCAATTGCAATCTAAGGGCCTTAAACTTAGTGAAGAAGTCATGTAGGCTGTCAAAGTTGCTAGGACTTAGACTTATAACTTCGTTTTCAAGCTCATGTCCTCTCATCTCATCAAGCTTCCCAAATAAGAGTTATAAGGTGTCCCATATGTCTTTGGAAGTTTTGGAGGTTTCTAAATGCAAGAGAAGTTTTGGAGACATAAACAAGCTCAGTAGTCTATAGGCTTCATCACTACAGTTGTACCACTTGACCTTTTCAGCATTAGTGTTGGGTTCTACTTCAGTACCCATGGGGATCCTATACAACCCTTTGCTTCTATGAATGATTGAAATTTTAAACTTCCTTTCATTATATTTGAAGGGTTTTAGTGGTTTAAGTTGAAAAGAATCCATTTTAAGCTGAATTTAGGTGAAGTTGTGTTGATTGCAAGTTGTGAATTTATGCAAAAAGGAGAATGAAAGCAAAGATTTGCAAGTTGTGAAAAGCAATCACACCCCCCTGAAATATTGAGCCCCCCTCAAAATATTAAAGTGCACACTCAAAAGAAATTGATCTCAGCCGAGAATGCATCTTAGAGCAATCAGTGCAAGACTTAAGCAAACAAGACGTCAGACTCAGCCGAAAATGCGTCCTGGGAGACCCAAATTTTAGGCACTTTATAAACTAGTGTATTTTTCACAAATAACAAGCCTAAACTATGGATAATTGAATTATAAACACTTTTTTAAAAAATAGCACCCAAATCTGAGCTACCATTTGCAAGAAATTAAAGGTTCAATTTTCTCGTAAACTAGTGTTTTTGCAAAAAAACACTAAAACATAAAAAAAATGCCTATTTTGAGAGAGAAAGTGGCCTTCCAACCACTCGTTGGATTTTTCAAAGAGCGAGGAATCCAAAGGAGGTTTGTGTGAGGGGGAATTGGCCTCTTGCCAACCCGGGCCTCACCTTTCGTCTTCAACAGGTGAAGATACAAGTTTTAAATGTAAACCCCCAAATTATCAAACTGTCTAAAAAACATAATATTCAGTCAAATTGACTGATTTTTTTTACAGGTCAATTTTTAACTGAAAAAATAAAACAAAGGACAATTTGATAGATGTCAAGTGTCCAAGGGCCCACATGGGATGCCAAACAAGGAAGGGGCACCACAAAAACAATTTAGATTTTACTTGCAGAAAAAACAAAAGAATAATCTGCAGACCTGCACGCTGGATGCCTTATAGCCTAATGGCATGGTTGTTGTTGAAGGTGTTGCAGAAGCTTGGCATGGCATTGCTGATGGCGCAAACAAGGCAAACAGCAAGGAAATCAATCAAGAAGGAAAGCCCCTTACACACAGTTTGCGTGGAGTGTTGCTCCTCCCTGCACACAACAATGGCGCTCGAGTGAAAGATCCAAATGGAAGCAGGCAGGCTACTCACCAGCTTGAAATGGAGAAGTCAATTTGTAAAAATTCAATGTAAAAGCCAATGCCTTCATATTTGAAATGGAAAAAGAAGCAGTCCAACATAGGTTTACCTCCTCCAATGTAGATCTGAGTGGCTCTCAATATAAGTAATTTTTTTTTACAGAATTCTGTATGGATTTGAATGAGTTTTCAAGAAACTCTACCAAAACTCTCAAATGCAATGGAGTTAAACAAAAAAACTATTAAGAAAGCAAAGTAAGAATTTTAGAATTAGCATAACCAGACACATGATTACCGGAGTGGCTCTAATACCATATCAGAGTTGTTGCCAGAATCCAGATAATGCAAATGCAATGGAGATGTGATCACACAAGATGAAGCAAGTGCACACAACATAGATACTAAAGCAATTTGAAATTACATAAGAAGACAAATTGCACAAGACAAAATGGAGAAAACCAAAATCTGATTAACATGAGATGGCCAAAGTGAAGAATACATATAAGAGAGCACGTAAGTAACTCCTCCACAAAAGGTGGTCAAGGCACCCTAAGAATAGATTGTAACTCCTCCATGAACGGTGGTGACAAGGTGCTAAGAATAGAGAAGTAACTCCCATCACGGGAGCTACTTATGACACCTATGACACATCTATGACACACATCTCCACATAAGCTAGCCTATCCCAAAATGTAGGAAAACTCTTTGTAAGCATAAGAAATACAATTTACCTAATTAAAAAATAGGGAAAAATAAAAACCTACACTAATATTTTTCTATTTACATGCACAAATTTTATAAGGGCCAACCCATAATGCTTCAAATTTAGTGTGTTGACCCAGCATGGTGGCTCTTGCATCCCATTTCAAAACAATTGAGCCTGTTTCGAAACATGGATTTGAAGTCCTTTTATCAAAATAGTCTTTAATTATTTTCTGATGCCTTACCAAAGAATCATGGGCTGCATCCCTCTTTTCTTGAACTTCTAAAAGTTCCACAAGTCTGACCTGCATGGGACCATTTTCTTCAATTTCAATCTATTTGATCAATTGCAGAGTAGGAATCTCCAAGCTTAGGGGTATTACAGTAGATTTTCGATAGACCAATTCATATGGGGACATTTGATCACCTGTTTAGGTGTGATTCTTTCAGCCCATAGTGCTAAATTAGGCACTTTATGCCACTCTTTGTGATGGTTAGCCACTATTCTTTTAATGAGTCTAATCAGGTTCTTGTTAGTTGATTCTGCCAAACCATTACCCTGAGGGTAATAATTGGAGAAAATTTTCAGATATATTCCATACTATAATGCAAATTCAGATACTTTAGACTCTAAAATACTTTAGCATTATCTGAAATTATGGTGCGAGGAGCCCCAAAGCGAGTACCAATACTCCCTAGAAAATCTAGGATCACATTTTCTATTGCTTCTTTGAGTGGCACTACCTCAGTCCATCTAGTGAAATAATCTGTGGCAGTTTAAATCCATTTGTGACCCATACTAGACATTAGATTTATCATTCCAATGAAGTCAAGACCCCATTAAGCAAAAGATTCATCAAAAATTATAAGACTAAGGGGCATTGCTGCATTCCTTTTCATCGCCACATAATATTGATAGGATTGATAGTATTTTACCAGTTGATAACAATCTATAAATAAAGTAGGCTAGAAATAACCTACCTCACTTATCTTTATAGTTTTGGTCTTTGCAAAAAAATGTCCACTTGATACTCCATGATGCATTTCAAGTAGTAGTTTCTTAACCTCAGCCTTTTCTACACATCTAAACAATTTGCCATCATAATTTTTTTTGAAAAGAACTTGTTCAATTAAAATAAAATGAATTCCTTGCATCCTATAGTATCTTCTCTTATTTTGAGGGATTTCTCTTGGGTAAATCCCATATTTCATAAAATAAATCATGCTTGTGACCCAGGATTCTTGATCAACCTCTTGTATCCTTAATACAATTTCCTCTTCCGTTTCTGAATTTGTCCCTTTAGGTATCACCCTTTCAAGCTCTTGAGTCATATATTGGCACAAACCCCTACCTCTGACTAACTTAGTGGATTTGACCTCTACATCATATTCAAAGATCTTGGTTATCTAGTTTTCTCTTTTTTTAGTAATTTCACCCTCCATGATGTATTATCTGACACTTGGGTGAGCTACAAGTATCATAATTTTTCTTCTTAATACCATATGCCTGAATTTCTTGAGAGCTTTTACCATAGCATATGCTTATTTCTCTACAAAGTTATATCTAGTTTCATACTCCCTAAGATTCCTTGAGAAAAAGGCTATTGGGTGTTTTCCCTCCTGTCTATCATCTTTTTGTGTTAAGACAATAGCAATACTGAGCTCACCTCTATAGACATACATTATGAAAGGCTTAGAAAAATTTGGGTTTCTAAGTACTGGGGCTGTTGAGATAGCTCTTTTGACCTTTTCAAAAGCTTCCCTTCCTTTTGTAGTCCACTTGAAAATTAGCTCTTTCCTTAACAAGAGTGTCACTGCCCTCACTAAGCCTGCAAAATCAGATATGAACCTATTGAAAAAATTAATTTTCCCTAGAAAAGACTGAACTACTTTTTTATTTACTAGAAGAGGTAGGTTCATTATAGCTACAACTCTTTTAGGATCTATGGAAACTCCTTCTTTAGATACTATATGTCTTAATAACTTGTCTTGAGGTACAACAAAGATACATTTCTTGGGATTTAGTGATATTCCAAATTCTTGATATTTCTTAAAAACAGATTCTAAATGATCAAAATGATCAACAACATTATTTTTTAAAATAGTAAGATCATCAAGATAAATCAGGATGATTTTATTTATAAGTTCCCCAAATGCTACATCCATAGCTCTTTAAAAAGAGGCCTCAGCATTTGACAAACCAAATGACATCTTAGCATATGAAAATGTTGTCCATTTGGTAGTAAAAGCAGTCTTGTATTGGTCTTCATCAGCCAACCAAATCTGATTGTATCCATAGAAACCATCTAGCAAAGAAAACCTCTCAGATCTAGCCACAGTCTGTAAAATTTGTTCCATGGAGGGCAAGGGATAGTGATCTTTCAAATATGTTCTATTTAGATCTTTGAAATCTACACAAAGTCTTATATCACCATTCTTTTTCATAACTAGAACTATATTTGATACCTAGGTTGAGTGTTTGATTGGAAAAATTATTTTAGAATCTAAAAGTTTTTGCAACTCATTTACCATTAGAGGCTCAATCCTTGGATTCACTGGCCTCTATTTCTGTCTGATGGGCTTAGATCCTTTAGTCAATTCTATTTTGTGATGAATAATGTCTCTATTGTATCCATGAAGGTCTTCATAGATCCAAGCTATGACTCTGTCATACTTTTTTCACAATTCAATTAGTCTTTCCCTTTCTACATGAGTTGCAGAATTTTCAAATTTTAATTTTTTCCCTTCACTCACATCTATTTTAGAATAATCTGCTTTGTTTACTTGGAACCTTTTCTTCTCCAGGCTTAAATCTTCTAGATCAAATAGGTTTTCTAAAGTTATCAAGCCTTTAGGAAGCTTATTAGTCTTCAATTTTATAACTTGATCTCCATATGCCTCTTCAATTTTGGTTTACAATTGATCAGCAAATTGCTCTGATTGTTGTAAGAATGAGAGTACCTGAGAATCATTTTCAAATACTTGCCAATTCTCATCATTGTCTGGAATCATTGACCTCACTATAATTTTTAATGACTCGTTGTTAATTAATAGGCCAGTTGCTGGATCAAACTGTGAGCCAATCCAGGCCATCTTATAAGCTTCAAATTTTTGAATCCTATGGACAACTTCAATATTGAAGGCTTCAAAATCTTCTATTAAGTCCCAAATTATGTGTCTATAGGACCTCATCCTTACATCTTTGGCTATTGCCTTTTCTCTAATTAGCTTTACTACTATCCTTTTACTATTAGATTCTTTATTCCCTTTTTCTTGGCTAACAAGAGCCCATGTACTAAAGATTCATACTCAGTGTTGGTTGAATATTTTGTCGATTAGCGTACTGATAAAAAAAATAGGTCTGATCATCCAAAGTAGGAAGATTGGTCATCCAAATGTGTAGATCTACGTCATCAAAAGGGGACTAATATCTCCTCTCATCAAGGAGAGGTTCCATATATATATATATATATATGTGTGTGTGTGTGTGTGTGTGTGTGTGTGTGTGTGTGTGTGTGTATATATATATATATATATATATATATATATATATATATATAGTACTCAAGGGTAGGATAAACCATCCATCTCTCTTTCTTCAGAGATGATGCGTGTAAATCAAAGGAAAAATCTCAAGGGAAATGACAGAAAGCACTCTTCTTTCAGAATTACTTTTCAGAAAATCACAAGAATAGTCTTGGTAGTAATTGCAAAATGTAATGAAGGATGTATTAACCATCAGAGTGAGATGTAGCACAAAGTCTCCACCTCAATTGTGCAACAATGAGATATGAAGATAATGAGGGCACAAAGTCATCCCAAGGTCCTTTACATAGAAATAAAAAGAAAACACACTAAAGGCAATTATGGGGGCACAAAGTCTCTCCACAATTGGCTTTAGGACACCTTCCTGACAACATTCACTAATTCTATTTATTGAATTAAAGGAATAGAAAATATATTAAGGAAAAAGACATAAGAACAGTTTCCCCAACAACAACGATATCACAGCACAAAGTCTAAAAAGTCACTTGCTTTCTTATTCCAATAAAAAAATATGATCAACAATCTGAGCTCAAAGTCTCAGTAATGCCTTTCAATTTGGGTAGAGTTTTGTTTTTCATCATCAGAGAGAGATATCCCTGCCACAATAATAAGAGATTCCCTTATATAGTCTCTTCAAGAAGGACTTGGGAATAATAATACATCATGTTGCACTAAATTTTGTTAAGAAGACATGCTACAATTTAGGGGAATTTACCCATTTTCTTTTCTCAATACAGAGAAATGGGTCATTCCATTGAATGTTTGCATCCTTCGATGTCCACCTAGTGATATGCTTCTAGAAACATACCCGATACATAAATGTTTTTTATCCTTCCTCCTCATTCCTCCTTTTTTGGTTAATTGAATCAGGTTCTTGATTCAATTTTAATGCTCTGTTCCTTAGTTGCTTCCTGCTAGTTTTGGCCTTAGAGCCTTTGAATGCATTCAGGTTCATGCTTAAACCTACAAGGATCAACAACTATTTCATTGTTACAATTTTGAAGTCCATAAGCACGTCAATTTCCTCAGTAACTCCTTTGGCTTTGTCATTTGATCTTTCCTAGAGGGGATCTACCCTTTGGGGCCTTGATAAACGGTCCACTTTGGGTCGAGAAGAGCCCCCCGCAAGGGTATCTGCCCTTCAAGCAATTTTTGGATGGTCTTCAGGCTTCTTTCTTCCAGTGGGCTTTATCCTTTATTTCCTTTAGACTTCTTGTTTTACATCCTCCTCAAGGGAAGGTGACCCTTTGGCCTTGGGGAGGTGTCCTTTAATTCGGCAGCCAAGAGTCCCCCACAAGGGTATCTACCCTTCGAGGTCCTTCGATGGCCTTTTGTCTTTGGAGTCCTTCAGAGCTTTCCTGCAGACTTTTTTGTGGATATTTTCCTATGGACAAAAAGTCCACAAGAATTGTTTTAGCTACTTTGTCTTTGGCATTCAGAAATTCTTTCGGGCCTTCCTCCCACATCTTCCCTAAATTTCTATAGACTTTTTGTCCAAAGGAATTCCTTCAGACAAAAGTTTGAAAGAATTCGTTTCTTGTCTTAGTCTTTCCACTAGGAGAACTTTTCTGAAGGAAATCTCTTTGCTCTTTTCACTCCTTTCAGTGGTTTATTTTCCCCGTTTCTACCCTCTGCAAGGGCTATTTTATCCTTTGGCTTTGGGGAAACCCCTTGAACCTACCAATTGAAGCAACTGATTGAACTAGCTTTGGTTAAACGGTTCAATGGTTCATTCCCTTTCACCACTTGATCCAAGATCCTTTGTAACAAGCCTCGTTGAACTCGTTGAACCTTGAAATTTGAACCTATTGAACCTTTGAACCAAAGTGGTTCAATGGTTCAATAGGTTCAAATTTCAAGGTTCAACGAGTTCAACGATTCAATGGTTTAATGCTTCATTCCTTGAAAATGACTGTCAAAAACTTGTTCTTTTGATTGAACCTACCTATAAAAGCTTTTGAACCTACTAAACCATTAGTCTATCACTTCCTTGATCTTTCTAATCTCTTTGATCTTCATCGCATTGGTTGAACCTTTAAACTTGTGAACTCATTGAAATCGTTGAACCAAAATGGTTCAAGGTTCAACGGTTTAATGGTTCAATCAGTTCATTCTTTTTATTTGGCTAAGTCCTTTTGATCTTTATTAACCAAATGCATTGAACCATTTGGTCACTAAACCTATTAAACCTTGAACTCATTGAACCTTTGAACCAAAGTTGTTCAATGGTTCAATGGTTCAAGCCTTTTTCTCTTTGATAAGTGTTTTGAAGTCATTGAACCTCGAAGCGACTGAACTTTGAAGCGGTTGAATTTTGAACCTTAAAAAATGCGCTTAGCTCTTGCTGTTGATGTTGAACCTTTAAACCCATTGAACCCATTAAACCAAAACAGTTCAACGATTCAATGGTTCAATCCTTGCTTAGAGGCTCTCCAATAAATTATTTTGGTTGAACCTTGTTATTGAACCATCTTTGAAATAGTCTAAGTGTTGAGAGCTTGCTTCTTTCCTACAAAGTCTATGGAAATCAACCTGTGAAGCCCATAGAACTTGCCCTGTAGAGTTCATAGATTTTCTTCCTACAGAGTCTATAGATCTTCTTTTTTGGAGAGTCCATAGATTTAAGCCTGTAGAGTCCATATATTTAAGCCTGTAGAGTCCTTAGATTTCTGAGAAGCTTAAAAATTGAGGAATTTGAATGCTCAAAACAAATTTCGAAAAGGGAAGAGACAATTTTGGTTTGAGGAACCAAAATACTTCAAATGTTGTCCTAAAAATGAGTGATATTTTTGAGAGACAATAGTTGGCTCCAACTGGGGAACTTCCTTTAGTTGAAAACTTGGAACAACTGAGGGGAGTAGAAACTAGAATCTCTAGTGCCTTGAAGTTTGCCATTGGGATATGGAGTCATGCTACCCAAAAAGAAAGGCTCCAAAAAATGAAAACCAAAAGCACAAAATAGAACTAAAGACTATACAAATGTACATATGTATAGGTGAACTTATTTGATACTTCAAGAATTGAAGTGATTTAGATGCTGCCCATTGTGAGACAATGAAAATGACGTGCCATCCTGATAAACTAGTAGAAAACCATTTTGTCCCCAAAAATGGTGACGAGTGAATGAAACTCTCCACTAGGAAACCAATTTTTTATGTCTTCCTCTTGGCATTTTCTTCTTCTTTCCCCATGCTGGGATGTGGTCTTCAAACTAAAAACCATAACTCCTTGCTCTCTCTACGACGAGTTCCTTTTGCTGACTTTAGAATGTAGCAGTATGGTCCACCATCATAACTTGTTATTCTACTAGTTTAGTCTAGCAGATGCTTTGATTTTTAGCATTAAACTCCTAACAAACCATCAACTCAACATCTCCTTTGGTGTGAAGGAGTTTGACCTCTTCACCTTGAGTAGTTTTCAATCTGAGAAATAGAGATCCACATCTAGCTATGGAAGAATTGATGCCATCAGAATCCAAGATCCAAGCATCATCAGAAGCTAATCTTCTATCAGATTTATCTTCATGAGAGATGGAAGATCTTTCTTGATTTCTACTGTGCCCTACCAATTTTTTAATGTCTTGTTTGGATGAAATCCTAGATTGCCAGCTATGAGACTTTCATCAGCTGAGACATAAGCATCCTTTGTGGTCAAGAAGTAATTACCCCTACCTTAAGGCTCAAACAAAATTTGAGTTATAGGCGCTGATGTTTGGGTGACCACAATTTTTGCCTCAGACAAGTCCACACTTAGTTCTCCACCAATGTTTAATTGCTCAGGATTGGCTTGTAGGGATTCAAACTCAGTCATCTAAATTTTGGATTTCTTGACATGATCAATCATGGAAAATGACTGAGATGGACTTGGAAGAGAGGATGGGAGTTCAACCTTTTGGTTTTTGGGAGGGGGAGGATTGATCTGAAAATTTGAAGTAAAAGGTGCAGAGATGTTTGATGTACTTACTGGTTTGGTAATCACCCAATCCTTTGACTAGAAAGGAAGAGGGGTTCTCTGCTCAGCAATTGAAATTGCTAGTTGGGGTTGCTCCTCTGTCTTCTCTTTGTCAGTCTACTGGGCTGACTGATTCTTGGACCTGGTGAATGTTGTGTATGATCCTTCGACTTCTTCACCTTCACTTCTGGGTTCATCCTAGAAATTTAGGAAACTAATGTGGGAGTCACCAGTTGATTCTTCTAAATCCTCCCTAAAGAGATCAATGCCATTTTCTTCATCAAACTCAGGTTGGAAATAAGAAACATGTTCTATTTCCAGATATCCAACTACTGAGTTGGTTGGAGGTGCTTCAAGGGCAAGGTTCCTCTATGGGGGAGGAAGATGATTTGGTTACCCTTGACTTCTGGCAATGTTGCCTTGATGTAACTGATTAGGGAATGTCCTCCTTGGTATATCTTTATATATAGGAGCAAAAGACATAGCTTTTGCCATTTGCCTTTTCAAGGCTAACAATTCATTTTCCAGCTTTTGTACCATTGGGTAAGTGGTGACTATGGGTGAGTATTCAGAAGATGAAGAGGGTTTGCCTCTATTTGGGTCTCTCCTTATCTTTCCTACCAGGATAAGGTCATCCTCTACCTCAGTAGCCAAGTCCTGAGTAGTAGAAAGGTCTATGTGGCCAGCTCATCTCAGTAAAAAACTCACTTCAGGTAGTTGTGAGTTGATGAAGAAGCATTTGAGGTTCTGAGGTATTCGCTAGGCGACCATGGGAATCCCGTGCCTCAGCTTGTCGAACCTAGAAATAAAATCCCTTATAGGCTCATGAGGCTCTTTCTTCATTTGAGTGAGCTAGGCTAGCAAGTCATGTGCATCTTCTATAGGCTTGAACCTTGCTTTGAACTTGGATTTGAGTGTATCCCAGTCAGTCATTGATCCATCTTGCAGATGGTAAAACCAATCTGCAGCAGCACCTTGTAATGTCTCTACAAAAATTCTGACTGCCACATCTTAAAATTCCACCCCTATAACACCACAAGCTATGCTAAAGGTTGTAATGTGCTCATCAGGGTGAACTATCCCATCACCAAAAAATTTAGGGAAATTCTTTCTTGAAATACATGGGAGTTCATGCAGAGGTGGAGTAAAGTTGAGTGGGCTAAAAGAGTTTTCCTAGGGGCCTCGAACTGCCATGATTTAATTAAGAAAAATAGAGATAAAAAATCTAGATGGGGTGGCTAAATTGTAGAACAAAAATGGAAAAAGATTGGCTCTACTTCAGCTTGAGGCTTGAGGCTTCAAACTGTGCACTCTTTCCCAATAGCTCTAGTTTTGCAGACAAGATAATATAATGGATATGGAGGAAGATTGTAGGGATATAATGATAATGGGTAAGACATGGAATGGAGTTGTAAGAATATCTAACAGATAAGGGTATAATGATAATGGGTAAGACACAAGTGATGTTTTAATTTGAAACATGAGGTTCTAAATTGCACAAAATTACTGTGTCCCCAGCAGAGTCACCAAAAAATGTTGGTTGAATATTTTTTCGATCAGTGTACTGATAAAAAAATAGGTTTGATCATCCAAAGTAAGAAGATTAGTCATCCAAATGTGTAGATTTACCACATCAAAAGAGGACTAATCTCTCCTCTCGTCATGGGGAGGTTCCATATATATAAAAAAAAATAGTATTCAAGGGTAAGATAAACCATCCATCTCTCTTTCTTCAGAGATGATGCATGCAAATCAAAGGAAAAATCTCAAGGGAAATGACAAAAAGAACTCCTCTTATTCTAGAAGTACTATTCAGCAAACCACAAGAATACTCTTGGTAGTAATTACAAAATGTAACCAAGGACGTAGTAACCAGCAGATTGAGATGTAGCACAAAGTCTCCACCTCAATTGTGCAAGTGCGAGATATGAAGGATAATGAGGGCACAAAGTTCTCCCAAGGTCCTTTACATAGAAATAAAAAGAAAACACACTAAATGCAATTGTGGGGGCACAAAGTCTCTTCAAAGTTGGCTTCAGGACACCTTCTTGACAACTTTCACTAATTTTGCTTATTGAATTAAAGGAACAAAAAATATATTAAGGAAAAAGACATAAGAATAATTTCCCCAACAACAAAGATATCAGAGCACAAAGTCTGAAAAGTCACTTGCTTTCTTATTCCAATAACAAAATATGATCAACAATTTGAGCTCAATGTCTCAGTAATGCCTTTCAATTTGGGTAGAGTTTTGTTTTTTTATCATCAAAGAGAGAGATATCCCTGCCACAATAACAAGAGAGTCCCTTATATAGCCTCTTCAAGAAGGACTCAAAAATAATAATACATCATGTTGCATTGAGTTTTGTAAAGAAGACATGTTGGAATTCAAGGGAATTTACCCATTTGCTTTTCTCAATGCAGAGAAATGGGTCATGTCATTGAATGTTTGCATCCTTCGATGTCCACATAGTGATATGCTTCTAGAAACATATCCGATGCGCAAATGTTTCTGATCCTTCCTCATCATTCTTCCTTTTTTGGCTAATTGAATCGGGTCCTTGATTCAATTTTGATGCTCTGTTCCTTAGTCACTTTCTACTATTTTTTTCCTTAGAACCTTTGAATGCATTTGGGTCTGCGCTTAAACCTGGAAGGATCAACAGCTACTTCATTGTTGCAACTTTGATGTTTGTAGGCATATCAATTTCCTTAGCAATTCCTTCAACTTTGTCATTTGATCTTTCCCAGAGGGGACCTGCCCTTCGGGGCCTTGACAAATGGTCTACTTTAGGTCAAGAAGAGCCCCCCTAAAAGGGTATCTGCCCTTTGAGCGGTCTTCAGATGGCCTTCAGGCTTCTTTCTTTCAGCGGGCTTTATCCTTTATTTCCTTCATACTTCTTATTTTGCATCATCTCGAAGGGAAGGTGAACCTTTGGCCTTGGGGAAGTGTCCTTTAATTTGGCATCTGAGAGTCCCCCGCAAGGGTATCTGCCCTTCGGGGTCCTTCAGTAACCTTTTTGTCTTTGGAGTCCTTCAGAGCTTTCCCGCAGACCTTTTTTGTGGATATTTTCCCATAGACAAAAAGTCTGAAAGAATTGTTTTGGCTGCTTTGTCTTTGGCCTTCAAAAATTCTTTCAGGCTTTCCCCCTACAGGTTCATCAAATTTCTTCAGACATTTTGTCCAAAGGAATTCCTTTAGACAAAAGTCTGAAAGAATTCATTTCTTGCCTTAGTCTTTCCACCAAGGGAACTTTTATGAATGAAATCCCTTTGCTCTTTTCGCTCCTTTTAGCAGTTCATTTTTCCCCTTTCTGCCCTCTGTAAGGGCTATTTGATCCTTTGGCTTTGCGGCAACCCCTTGAACATACCAATTGAACCAACTTTGGTTCAACGGTTCAATGGTTCATTCCCTTTGACTATTTGAACCAAGATCCTTTTAAACAAGCCTCATTAAACCTGTTGAACCTTAAACTTTGAACATGTTGAAACTTAAAATTTGAACCTATTGAACCTTTGAACTAAAGTGGTTCAATGGTTCAACGGTTCAATGGTTCGTTCCCTGAAAATGACTAAGTGTCGAAAACTTGTTCTTTTGATTGAACCTGCCTGTAGAAGCTTTTGAACTTGTTGAACCATTAGTCCATCACTTCCTTGATCTTTCTAAGCTCTTTGATCTTCATCACACTGTTTGAACCTTTGAACCTGTGAGCTCTTTGAACCCATTGAACCAAAATGGTTCAAGGTTCAACGATTCAGTGATTCAATCAGTTCATTCTTTTTATTTGGCTAAGTCCTTTTGATCTTTTTAACCAAATGTGTTGAACCATTTGGTCACTGAACCTATTGAACCTTGAACCCATTAAACCTTTGAACCAAAGTGGTTCAATGGTTCAAGCCTTTTTCTCTTTGATAAGTGTTTTGAAGTCATTAAACCTTGAAGCGATTAAACTTTGAAGTGGTTGAACTTTGAACCTTGACAAATGTGCTTGACTCTTGTTACTAATGTTGAACCTTTAAACCCATTGAACCCATTGAACCAAAATGGTTCAAGGTTCAATGGTTCAATGGTTTAATCCTTGCTTAGAGGCTCGCCGATGAATTCTTTTGGTTGAACCTTGTTATTGAACCATCTTTGAAATCGTCTAAGTGTTTAGAGCTTGCTTCTTTCCTACAAAGTCTGTAGAAATCAACTTGTGAAGCCCATAAAACTTGCCCTACAGAGTCTATAGATTTTCTTCCTGCAGAGTCCATAGATCTTATTTCCTACAAAGTCCATAGATTTAAGCCTATAGAGTCCATAGATTTAAGCCTGCAGAGTCCATAGATTTTTGAGAAACCTAAAAAGTGAGGAATTTGAATTCTCAGAACAAATTTCAAAAAGGGAAGAGACAATTTTGGTCTGAGGAACTAAAATAGTTCAAATGTTGTCCCAAAAATGAGTGATATTTTTTTGGGACAACACTCAGCATCATTATTAGTGCAAGAAAATTGGAAATGGATAGCCCTTAAATTTTTTTCACCATTTGGAGCAGTAAGACAAATTCTTGCTCTAGCACTATTTTTACTTCTAGCCCCATCAAAATTTAAGGTCCAAATTTCTGAATCTTTTTCAGATTCTTGAGTAGTTGGTGTCTCTTCCCTTAAAACATTTAGAATTTCATGGTCCTCATAAAAAATGACATAAGTGCCCAGACCAGTAGAGTCATAATTTCTATATGGGTCACTATGCATCATAGTTAACAACTGGTTATTTTCTTCTTCTTGATCATGCTCAGTCTAATTGCCTAACTCTTCAACAAAAACCCTTTCTTCCTTATTTAAAATAGCATGATCTATCTCTAATTTTGATGTTGGTTCATTGGTGATGTGATCTTTTGATAATGGTTTAGATAGAATTTTCTTCTTTGAACCATATTTGGTTCTTAGAATGAGGTGAGACCAATCAAGAGACATTTATCCTCCTATCTTGGCTGTAAAGTCTCTTGATAAACATAAACAAAAAATAAGAGGTATATCTATGACTACTATATCTTGATTAACAATTATATTGGGACAAGTATATAACTGTAATGAGAGTTGTCTAAATCTCCCTATTATTTGCACTGATTTTCCATCTAGCTGCATAACTCCTTCAGTGAGTGGCTCATACTTTATCTTTAAAGCATCTGCTATTGCCTTCGGCATTATTGTAGTACTAGCCATTGAAACTATCATTGCCTTATGTAGCATTTTCTTGCCAGCTATCGAAGTCAAATAGAAAGTGTCTGGTTTTCATTTACTTATCTCTGGTTGATTGTTCACTAGGGTTGTTGTCTACAAATGAACTGTGTCCTTGAGCTTTTCTTTTTTAGCAGATCCTTCTTTGATGTTAGTATGTTTATGCACTACTTGGCCTTATATAGCTTCTTGTAACAGTGTCTTTTGTTCAGGGATAGCTAATATGTCCCATATTGATAGTTATGCTAGAGTCCTCTTCAATTGATCCACCACATTCATGGGTCCCAGAGTTTGGGTTCTTGGAAAGTAAGGATACCTTGATTTGTCTTGAACTTGTCCAGGAACTACTTGATTCGGCACTGGTTGTGGCACTTCTTGTCTAATAGCTATGTTTCTTTGACCTTGAAATGGAGGAATTTCTATAACTTGATTATTTGCAACCTCAGGCTGTTCCACCATTCTTCTCTTTGATCTACTGTAGTAGTCTAGTTTCACCACTAGTTTCTTGGAAGTAGAAGCTTCATTCAAGAATATTGATTCTTCATCTTCAACCCATGAGAACAAAGCATGTTCTAGGGCTATTTATTCTTCTTGTTGTAAAGACATCCCATGCATCTGAGCCATTAGGACTGAATTTTGTATACCAGGAGATTGGTAGGCTTGATTATCACTAGTACTTGCAAATTGTCCATACATTCTTCTTTGCTCTGCTACCTTTTGTTGTAGATTACCCATGGGACAATCTCTAGGAGTATGAGCATTATTACAAGGGAAACACTAGGCATTGGTGCTATCCACATAATTATTTTTCCCTTGAACAATTTCCCTATTTGGATTTGGGGGAATAGTTTATGAGGGTGTATGGACTACAACTAATTGATTTGTTGGCTAAGGGTTATTTTGCCTTTGAGGACCCTGATATTAGTTTGGTTGTGATGAAAATCTATTTCCTTGGTAGCCTTGATATTGGGGTCTAGGGTAATGATTCTGTTGTCTCTTTATGTTAATCAACTCATTAGAAAATGTTCTTAAGATATTCTTGATATCATCCATCTTAGATGACTGAGTAGGGGCAAGTTCTTTAGTAGATGGTTGAGGATATTTATACATAGACACAGGTGGGGCTATGGAATTAGAGGCTTCTTGAGGCAGTGGTAAAGTAATCTCTGGAAACATGGGCATGGGAGGCCTTGGGGGCAACTTTTCAGCATCTATTAAATTATTTTCAGCTCTGACTACATAGTCATAATTTTCTAGCAAAGTCTGACCTCCAAGTGATTGAATCATAACAGATATATCTAAATTTGAATATTTAAGATAAAATACTATAGCCATACCTAGTAATGGTCTAGCTGTAGCAAGAATCCTTTCCCAAGTCTTTTGAAATATGGAATTGAAGTCAGTCATTGCTTCTTGTGGTGCTCTTTGAATAGTAATCAATTGTTTCAATAGAGAATATTTATCACCCTTTTCTTCAAATCTTTCAAAGAAAAGATCTCCAAGCTGATCCCTTATAGATATTGTATTTGGAGTCAAGGATCGGTACCATTCCAGAGCCTTCCCTTTAAAAGACGCTGCTAATAATCTTATAGCCACATTCTGTTGTGTGAGAACATGTATAGCACAGACATCTGATACATCCTATAGATGTTCTTCAGGTGTTTTAAAATCTTGCCCACTGAATTTTGGTAGAGCTTTCAAGGCATTTACTGGGATAGGATCCCAAGTGGCTGGTGGTATTGGGAGAATCAAAGGACTACCAATGTTTCAACTTGCATAATTCTTTGGGGGTATAGGGGCTCCCATATTTACTCTTGGTATTGGTATAAATTGATTGAATCTTCTTCTTGGACTAGTTACCAAAGGTGGTAAGAGAATACCTAGATTTATAGTAGATTGAGATCTGGCTACTAGTCCCCAGCTCTGACTCCTTGTAGCTCTCTAGTTCATACGGTCTTGAAAGAAACTTCAAGATGATTGTCCCACCGAGCGTGCCAAAAAATTGTTGATGGTTAAAATTGCACTTGTTTCTAACATCAACAATGGGAAGTTTCAAGAATGTGGGACTCGCAACTTGAAATGACCTCCAAATTTTTAAGAAGTTGGTCTCTTCTTTATCTCGAGTGTTGGGAGGAAAGGGATAGAAATTTAAACAAAAACCCAAATGCAAAGAAAGAAAATATAACTATGGCGATGTGCCTAAATGTAATTCGACCCTTAATTCAATGCATAATGGAACTATATGTAAAACTCAATTACATTAAAGAGTGAACAAGGCATGATTAATGTAAAAGATAGAAACAATAGAAACAGAGGCTCACGACTTAGACTAATTTTGCAATGACACAAAAAATATCAGCAAAGGCACAAGACCTTCTTATTAATTCTCCAGTCACATAAAAGGCATAGAAACATACACAGTTACATAAAATTTCCAACTCAAGAAAATAAAACAAAGGCAAATGATATTCCTGATCATAGCTCTAAAATTCTAAAACTCTTGACAATAGTCTCTCATAGAAAATTCTCTCCAATCTTCTGATCATCCTTATGGTGATCTCTGCACCCCTCTTTATAGCATTGGATTCCCTCCAGATTGTCTACACATTCCCAATCTAACAGCGCAACTAAACTCTAACTGAACTGGAAATGTCTAACAGAAGATATTTCTTAGATTCTAAAACATTCCATCTTCTTGCAGTTGATTGGCTGAAATCGATACACAAGATGGTCCCTTCTATCAAACGAAAGAGGACACTTGGCCAATTTCTTGAAAACCTTCTTATTATTTAGGAGGCACTACAAAATGACACTTGGCGTGTTCCACAACATTTACTGAATACACATGGCACTTTTTGTGTAACCTATACTCTTACTGTGTCTTCACTTAGAAGTGTTCCATCATTGACATCTATCACCATCTACTTCCCTAAAACTTAAACAACTTCTATAGAAAATGGGACCCAGAGCAGTTCTCACCTGAGCAACTTCAAAAAGGGAACAGGGACATGTGGCACTTTTTGCTTATCTTTGACAAAGGACATGTGGTGATTTTCACTGCCTTTAGCTACCTTTTTAAAAACTTGTGGAAGATGACACGTGTATGTCTTTGCATTGCCTTGTCTATATTATAGAAAGAATTGGGCCTCATTTCATAGTTACATGGATGGCAACACTTGACAGCATTCGCTTGCCTCAGAACAAAAACTTGAGACCCACCACAGTCTTTACTTATCAATGAAACAAAATGAAGATAATTCAGAGGTTGACACATGGTGGCTTCCGTTCTCTTGAGTTGGGGATATGTGGCATCTTTCGTTGCTTTTTAGAAAAGCATATTGAAACCTTCCACGATTGCCACCTGGTGCCTTCTGCTTGATCTTGAGAAAATCTTATTGGAAAGAAGCCTTAAAAACATATATGAAACATGAGACGCGGATGCTGACACTTGTTGCGCTCCACTGAGTTGCTATGGGACACATGGCATGTTTTGTAGTACTTATTAAAATTATGAAAAGTGCCTCGGCCGATGACACTTGGTAGCTTTTGCTTGATTTTGACACTTAGACAAAATTGAGGCAAAAAGAAATTCGAACCCATGCTCTGAATCAAAACATCACTATCTTGAACTAAAGTATTCAGGGACAAAATTTGGATTGCGCGACTGGAAATCAAAATGAAACGTAGAGTATTTTTTACTCTACAGGTAACAGCATTTAGTAACAAAAAAAAATCAAATAGAGATACTGCAATGATCTTTGACCAACACATTAGGTCCCGCCTGCCATGTATGTTTAAATTAGAGCGTATTGGCTGGATGGTGCACACCACCTGGCCATCGTGACCATTTTTTGTTAGAGATTTTATGTTATTTTAGTTCATTATTACCTTTGTTTTTTTTTAATTGAAAGTTTATGTGTTATACGTAACTAATAAATTATATAGAATGTCAATATTTATGTTTATATTTTACAATCAACATAGTCGATTATAATATTAAGTAAGCAGTGAACAGTTTGGCTAAGTAGCCACCATTAAAGAGCATTCCTGAGGATCTTAATCTTAATCATTTATAATTTATAAGAATTTATACATTGACGGATAGATATAAACAACCATCATCATATAAATATAGGTTTTTTTGGAAAAATGTGTATTGGATTTTATTTTTACATTTCAACTGCTTGTAAATTAACTCGGTTCGACAAACTGCTATTTATGGTAGTAATAGTAGAACATTTATTTTCGGATAGCAATTTATTTATACAAATAAATGTAATTTTTATAACTATATATAGGTATTTTTTATATAAAACTTTTTAATCGTAATTTCCAGTTGTAATGATATCTTGGACTTACATTTACAAGATAATTGATCCAATTCAAATTCCACAATGGGCAAATGATATTTTCTATGCCAAGCAACTTAAAAACCTTCATTTAAGAGTGGCTACAATAAATCAAAGAAAGTGTAAGTGGTTTGCCAAGCACCCAAGGTTGGGGTTTTTTAAGCACCCATGTTTGGTGTTTTAGTGTTATTTTACATAACTTACAGATTAATTCGGATGGAAAATGAAATGTTCTATACAAGACAAGCTAAAAAATTTCTGCTTGAAACTTTTGTTTCAAAAATACTACAATAAATCAAAAAAATTATAAATACCTTACCAAACATTTTTATTTAATTATTTTTAAACACCTTAATTTAATAATAATAATAATAATAATAATAATAATAATAATAATAATAATAATAATAATAATAATAATAATAACCACCTATTTTGTTTCACTCCAACCATGAGTTCCAACTTGGCATTAACATATTTTCATAACTTCTCTGTAAATTACAAGATAATTATACAGTGACATGCGCCTCTGATCTGATTTTGCTCCACATAAAAAAACACTATTACATACGTCCAATGTCTGAGTCTCATTCCTTGGACAGGCTAACACAGGTAGGGCTCTCCACTCATGGACTTGGTGAAAACTTTTAACATATCTTTGAAAATTCTCTGGGATAAATATACAGTGGCGTACCCTCTGATTAGATTTTTTTTTTTCCACATTAATAATTACTGCTACATACGATCAATGTTGGAGTCTGATCATTTTCTAGACATGCTAAGACAGGGACAGGGCTTTCCACCTATTTTCTAAGTAATAAATCTGAACTTACAATTGACATTAAAATGTCTTTAAAAAGTTACTCAAAATTAAGCAAGCAATCTTATATACTTAATGACCAGTAGGTTATCAACAAATTACATTGGTTGCCAAAACATTACAACAGTTGATTGGTGAAGTTTTGAAAACAAATCAATCAGGTTGGAGTGGACGTCAAGAATTCTAGATGATGTCGATACACAAGTTCAAATGGAAACATAAGTTAAGCAAGTCCATAATACAATTGCAAGTTGAATGAAATCAAAAAATGGAAATAGTGCCCCCAAACCAAAAAAAAAAAAAAAAATTAAAAATTGAAAAAATATTAACATTTCATAAATAGTTCACTCAATAAGATATACAAATAAAAAAGTAATATGTAACCTCCATAAGTCAAGAATGGAAGAGTAACTTCCATATTCGAAACATTTAGTCAAGGAAGTTACTCCTATAATAACAATCAAACATTAATTCCCAAATACATCTAAACAAACTAACACATAAAAATAAAAAGCAGAAAAAAAAAACCCACAATAAACAAATATAAGAAAATAAAATCCTACACTAACAAATCAAAAATCCAAAAGCAAACTTATGAAAACGATAATTTGAAACTAAACTAGGAAACAGAAGAAACGAAATGGTTAATTTTCATCCCTCAAATGAGTTGCATCCTAGATCAGTTCGATTCCTTCAATTTTATTATATTTTTAAGAACAACTCACATCTGCAAAGGGATTTTAAACAGCTCCGCATTTATCATGTCATTAATGCTCGTTGCTTACATAAAACAGCTAAAAATCTTAGCTTTACTCAAATCAAACATAGACATATCCGAAATCTCTTTCTAAAGAACTATATAGTGAGGATTCTTTAAAAGAGATGCTTAATTCCATAAACACTAGATCAGAGAATTCCAATTCACCAACATTTTTATATACTTAATGACAATGCTAGTGGACGTTTTTGATCTTGCAATATAGTTCTGATTTTTAATTTAAACAGTGGAATAAATTTTATGAAAATATCTGGGATTCTGATAATATGGATCCACCCTCTTCTGGTTTTACTCTTGTTATTTATGTTTTTTAAGATGTGCTTTGTTTATGATACTTTTGTTTTTGACTCCTAAGCTCTGCTTAATATAACTGCATGGCGTGCTCTCATACAACCTATATTTTTTTTGTATGAATAATTTATATATTTCTGTTAAATTAATATACATATATATCTCACTAACAAAATTAAGAAAATCATTTTATGCAATTTACAAACACATTTGAATTGGTTATGAAGTCCGGAAGAACTGTATGAAATGATTTGGATAAAATTCACTTTATGAACATACTTTTAATGATTATGAAGAGAGTATGAACTATATGAAAGGATTTGGATAAAACGATTATAAAGACGGTATTAACTGTACGGATTAGCTGCTTTCGTTACTAAATCCATTCACAGAAAAGGAATCCACAGTTTTATTTTTCTCACAAGCTCACTTCTATACAAAATCCTGCACAAAATATTGTAATCCATAGTACCATGTTGCAAGTTTGTGTTGGGTAGCCCAAAACCCAATACCGTCATGGGGATTGTTTTTCAGTTTCAATTACTGCAGCACTAGAAGCAAATATACATAACAAGAAACAACAGTATAAGTTGCAAGCAATTTTGTCTCATCTAGTACTATTTATAGTGTCTTTGCCTGCCATATTACAATCCTTTGTTTTCGGTGGTAGAGAAGACAGTTGTGTGGCTAGAAAAGTGGGTTTGTGTTCACCGGGCATAATCACAAGCACTTTCCCATCCTGCTCCTGATTAAAGGATATGACCTCAGGTTTCACAGAACCAGATTCCATAGACTCGAGGTTAGGCTGGTGGTTACTTTCTCTGAGATTGGCAGTGGCCGACCTGCACCAAGTGCAAATCAGGATGAGCGATGCAAAGCCAACGATGGCCAACATACCAGCCACTCCAATGAACAGATACAAAGCCGGAGAACTCCATCCCAAATGTGTGTCATTATATGCGGCTGCATGTGAATGGTACTTCATCCTTCTAAAATCTACAGTAAATTGAAAAGATGAAGCAATTACAGGAATAGATGAATGCACCACCACCACACCTGGGCTTAGCAAACAATTTTGAGGGGCTGTGTTATATAGACACATTTTTCCCTCTCATTGCCACTTCACCTAAACATGTCGTGCCCGCATGACAGTCTGTAAAAAGGATAATTACAACACTAGTAATTGTTGCTCAAGAATATGTTTATTTTTAAACATCAACCGTCATCCGGATGACGTTTCAACGAGGATCGTCCGTAGCATCCGGCCTAAAATAATATGTACAATCTCCAATACTACTAACATGTTCTTAATCATATATGTCCAAAAAATAAAAATGGGTTCATATATGTAATTTTTCAAAAACATATATACAATGTTTTGAATGCAGCATTCTGTATCAAAATACAATATTTTTACATAAATATTTTACAAATTTTAATTAAATATAGAAAAGTAAATTAGATATAATTAAATTATCCAAATCCATGAAGTAAATGATCATGAAAGTGTTTAAAAGAGTATTATGATTTATAGGTAATCTCAAAATAATCTTCAATATTTAAAAACAAATAGTAGGATTTTTTATTAGAAAATAGGAACCCTAAAAAATCATCACGACAATAGTATTTTCTTATAATTTTATATTCCATATTTTTAGTAGTCCCTTAATTTCAAGTTTAAAAATATTAACTAAAAATTTACACCAATTACTAGTAAATTGTGTTTCTTCAAATCTTTATACTACATTTGAACTTACAAATGATAAGAAAATAATTTGTGTTAAAACTTGTATTTACGGTCAAATATATAATATCAAACCCAATAAATTAAATAAATATATTGATGATTGAGCTAAGCAATCTAATATAATGTAAAATATCACTTTTTAAAATTTCAGTTTTACAATTAAAAACATCTAAACATTTACTTGCTCTCTAAAATATTAATAAATCTCATTACTCTTTGAACTTCAATTCTACAATAAATATTCTCTAAATATTTACTTGTTTTTTCTAAAATATTAATAAATATTCAATAAAACAATATAACAAATTAACGTTAATTACTTTTTTACTTTTTAAATATTTTCTTAATTTCCTTGAATATATTAATATTATGATGATTTCATAGATTTATCGAATTTAAATTAACATTTTATTCACACATAATTGATTCCAAAGGAATAGAAATGTAAATAAGTGAAAACCACAAAACCCTAAGATGTTATTTCTAATAGTTTCTTTGATAATCTCCGCGGTTGAATTGTAGATTTGTAGGATATGTCAGTTCTTAAAAGCAAAGGAGTTTTGCTTGCATGACTTATCAATTGATTACAATGTGTTCGTTCAGTTCATATTAGAATTGTTTATCGGTTGAACTTACAGTCCAAGCTTTTTTGTGCCTTTTAGTTCAGCATTTACTTCATCAAATCCCACAATGGTGCGCCTACTTTAATGGGATGTGTCTGAAACAAAAATTAAAATATTTGGAAGCTCATCTCCAAGCTAATATTACTGGTTAAGATCTATTTTTAAAAAAACCTAAAATAAAAACAAATTGTAATCTACCGTGGAACGCATAGATCAATGCAAATCCAGGCTTTCACTTCTTTTACTTTTGGTTGTCGGGATTGGCAAACATCCACATTTTAAGTAATGAAAAATTTAAAAAGCGGATGACGACAAGATGAACATTAATTAAAAAGGTCAATGGTTGTCATTCTCTAGTTCGAAATAACTAAAGAAATAAAGATGGATAGCCGAGGAGGGTTTGGAAGTACGTGAAACGATTAAACCAGGGACGGGGAATCTGAGGGGCCTCTATCTATTGAATTTATAATTCTATACATAAAGATCGATCTAATATTTTATATTTTCATAAAACTCTTTCGTGTTATCTTAATTACACTTGAAGAAAAGTTAATTCGGATGCATTACTTTGAGTGAATTAGGATTTTTTTAAAGTTTTCGAGTGTGTCTATTTATATCCATGTGTATATGTATAAAGAGAGCGTGTGTGTTTTTTAATATTTGGATGAAAAGATCTAAATAAGTAACACAGAGGTAAAGAGGCTTACTATTCAGTGATGACATAACAACAACATTGCTTCATCCTTACCCATTCTAGATTTATTTAGCTCCTATTATCTGCACTATATTTTATGGAAATATCTCTAGGTTAGGGTTTGAGAGACATTTCTAAAGTTTTAATTGAAATGACAAATCCTTTTGATTTGTTGGGTGTTGTCAATGATAACGACATTATGGCCCTTGTGAAATCAGCGCCCACATTATTATCTGGGCTTTTTGGGCAAAACCTCTACCCCCAATGCAAATCACCCATAGAGATCCCTCAGTACTCTATTAGGGGGTTCATGGTTCCTGGAAAAATCTCATGTGGCTTTGAACAAACGGAGAATAAGGTTTAATCTAGATCTGGAAGTATTCAATGGAATCCTAGGTTGGGTTAGACTCCTAGGCCTTCTCCTCAAATTTTGGGAAGCTAAAGTTTTGGTAGGAATCACTAAAGCTATTGGGCAGATCCTACCTTTCAACCTAATAACCAAAAATAGGAGGAAATTGATATATTTTAGGTTTTGTGTGAATGTCCCTAACAACAAGGAACTTTCGGTAACAATAAATCTCTCTTCTAAGTATGGGATATGGACACATTTGATTGAACATGAAGGGAAATCTATATTTTTTGTGGATTCTAAGAAGACGTGATATGAAACTAATACCTTCCCACCAAAAAGAAAATAAAATCAAAATTGGAAAAATAAACAATACTTGCAATCCTAGGATTGAGGGGAAGAAAAACACTATTGAAAAAAATAAGATGAACTGGCCAAAGAATAAGAAGAACATATAAAGGCCACAATGCCAAATGGTAAATGAAAATAGGAATAAGAAATAATGGACATAGTGAAAGGTGGGCCTTGAGGTTTGAATGATTTGAACTTAATTCATCATAAATTGAAGGTAGTTCTAAGGTTAAAATGTTGGAGGAGGAGAAAGATCTAGAAGATCTCGAGGATGGAGAACTTGGAGACATGGAAAACCAAGACCATGATCAAGATCATCATGAGGATAATGAAGGTATCTTGAAGGATAAAATGATGGAGAAGGAGGAAGATAATATATATTTTGAGGATGGGGAGATCAGAGACTTGGAAGATCAGGATCATGATCAGAAGCATGGAGGAGAGGAAGATAATGATCTTCTTTTTCTATAGATACAAACTTAACTCAAGCTCTAACTACTGAGAAACATGTAAGTAATCTGAGGGTTCTTACTTTTTTGGAATAATATAAATATAATGAGTATGCTAGAAAGTGTTTGGTGGGATTTTAGAGGAATCTTATCCGCACGGGTGGAGAGGTTGATGACAATTAGAATCTAGTGTCAAAATAATTCAAGTCCAAGAGAATAATTCTTCCAAGTGTTAGAGTAATAAAGATTTCAAAATTGAATGAGATTGTTAGATTTAGATCCTATCAGATTTCTCCAAGACCTGTGAACATCAAAAATTGCATGAAAATCCTAGTATTAGGTGAGATAAAATACAAAGCAAAAGATAGATTTTAATATATTATTTGATTTATTATCTAAAAAGTATAAATGATGTACATTAAATAGTAAGATATTAGGTCATCATAAAGGTAACAACTCAACTCACAATTAAAAAAACATATTATGTGTATTCACCCTAATGACTTTAACACCCTTAAGAAAGCTAACCAAAAACCATGTAGGTAAAATTAGAAGTCGGAAAAGACCTACACTAATACCCCTTGAAGCATAAATAAGGTGGGTATAAGAATTGGGTCCTTGCAATGAGACCTGATGAGGTACCTGAGTAAAATAAAACTCCCATAAAGAAGGGACAAGGAGAAAAACAATGGGACAAAACTCCTCTCCTATAAAAGAGTAAAGAAGAGAAGGGAATAAAAATCCCCACTAGAATCTAAAACTGAATGTAGCAATTCAGTATCATGCAATAGAGTTTCTAAAAGTGACTATGGATCAAAAATTATATGCAATGAACAGTGGATCACCCTAGAATAGTGAATGTGTCCACCAAGTGCCTAATGAATCTTCATGCAATGTGTGGTTCCTAAACAAGGAACTATTCTCTTCATACAATGTAATAGGGCCAACTTCTCTATGCAATGATGGTGCAATGGGAGCAGAGGTATATACATGTTCCCTATAATGTTTAAAGTTGACTAGGGGTAGGTTGATTAGGGAATAACTCTTCAATATATATAAGGTGATAAGGAGATGGTGGAGGTGTGTCCCCATCACTATTGTAGTCATATATATTAGAAGAAAATTCATCTATGTCATAAGTATGCTCAGGTTCAAAAATGTCATTACGTTGAGGTGTGTTCAAAGAATAATATACTAAAGGAGAGTAAGGAGAAAAGTGTGAGAGGTTATATATTCAAGTTTAATGATCAACCATTCTTATGCTGATATAGTATCACATTGTAACTCTCTAACATATATTGAATCTAGAGTGAAATCAACTCACATGCCTAGACCAAGGTGACTTATTTGATAAACTAATAGGAGATTAGCTAAAAGTGAGTAAACGTTTAGAAAATTATTGAATGTTCTGCCACTCACTTCAAGAGACCCTCTCTTGATAACCTTTTTAGAAGTATCATCATCCAGCTGTATAAAGGACATGTCACATGGTTCCAAGAAACTCAACTATATTTATTAAGAGGCCATGTGATGTAAAGCACCAACGTTAATGACCTATGTAGGAGTCAGAGGTATAACTACAACCAAGACCTTTCCCTTTGCTCTCCATTTATTCTTTTCTACCTTTTATTTACCATTTTCATTTACCTTAGAGGATTCATGGGTTAATGAAATCTGATTGGTAGAATCATGGACATTGATATTGTGCTTCTCGAGCATCTTAGTTGGTCAATCTATTTTTTGAAACATTTGATTTCATCATTCTTTGCTGATCAAATCCCATAATTGATCCAATATTTATTAGGATTAGGAATAGAAGAAGAGGTTTGATTGTTTGATTTATGTGGGAGTATTTGCATCCTGTTCTTGATCCTTTTTGTTATGTTCTTTTCTCTATTATTTGAAGCCTTCTCTTTCTTAGCAAAGAGTGAATGATATTTTGAAGATTTCACTATGCCCATATATATCAACTTATCTTGCTCCTAAGTCAAGTAAGAAAAAAAGGTATCTAAAAAAGACATATTCCATGTATCTCCAAGATCACTTTTTGTGGCATAGAAAGTGGACACAAACAAAGAATAGTCTAACCCAGTTTGGAGAGTATAGATAGAATAAGTTGATCATTTTTCCTAGATATTCCATATTATTTTAATTACAACCACAGATATTTGAACTTAGTGAATAAATCTTGTAGTGTGTCAAAGTCACCTATGTTCAAATTGATGAGCTCATTCTCCAATTCATGGCCTCTCATCACAACCTACTTCCTAAAGAGTTTTTCTAGTGTGTTCCATACATCATTAGGTATTTTAATAAATTCAATGTCAAAACATATGTCAATAAAAATAGATAAACTAAGACAACCATGTGCTTGATCACATCTCTTAAACCATTTATTTTACTCTACATCCACTACAGGTTTATTTTTCTCATTCATAGTTATCCTATAGAAGCCTTATTTTCTTAGAGAAAATAACACCTTGTTTTTCCATTCGTGATAATTGAATGTCAAAAGTGGAGGAAATGATCAAAAATATATGATGCAATAAAGTAATTTGTTCTAGAAATTAAAGAAGAAAAGTAGAAAATAAAAAGTATGCAATGCCACATAGTAACCCTTAAAATTATTAGTGACTCCCCCTTAAGTTAAAAAAATAGACACACTCATATATACATTTCAAACATCTGAGAATGCATCTTAAGAAGTTTTTGTGTAAGTATGAAATAACTGTAGGGACATCAAACTCAACTAATAATGCATCTGAGAGTTTATAATTGGTTTGAATATATATCAAAAATATCATCAATATGTGTATCAAAAAATAATACTTTTGAAGAAGATGACACTCAAACTTGAGTTACTGATCAAAAGTTATAGTCATTTGAAAATCTAATCTCACATGAAAAATTTGGGTACAAAATAATGGTGCAATGTTTTTAATGAACTTCCCAAAAACAAACATGAGGCCTCTTGGAGCAAAATATTGAAAAAATTATGAATCAATTTCCTCAAAAAAAAATCTTATCCCTGCATGGAACAAAAGTTAAGAACTTTTTTGGTGGAAGTTACCAAGGGATTAATTTCCATATGACTAGCGGTTAAGGACTAAGGTGGGTGATCCTCTCGTGTGACCACACCATATGATTATGGGCTTATGGCTTATTGTCATTCGAATGAATAATGTCAAACTTCAAGGGGTCAAATTTCACATCCTATAAGTAATCATTAGATTTTTCACCCTCCTCATAGTTATTAGGGTTGATAATAGTTCCTATAGTAGGATGAAAGTAGTGGGCCCTTTTTTAGTTGTTTGGAAAACCAAAGATTCTAGTAGTGTCAGACTTGTGGACTGAAAGTGCAGTTGAAAGTCTTGACACATTAAGGTTTTAGACTTTAGGAGTATTCAAAAGTCCCGACATTGGGGTTTTGGGATATGCTGTTAGTTATAATATCTCATGTTGAAGTTTTTAACTATACATGTAGTTTAAAGTCTCGATATCAGGGGTTTTGACTACACATGTAACTTGAAGTCTCGATGTTGGGTTGATGAGATGCAAATGTAGCTTAAAGTCCCAGTGTTGAGGGTTTTAATTATGCATGAAGATTCAAAATCTAATGATAGGGTTTTGACTATGGTAGCACCCCAAACTTCCCACAAGTACAACAAAGACTTGAAACTCTGATTTAACCTATATGGAAATTTAAGTCCAAAATATTTATATCCAGTAAGGGTATGAAACTTACACAAAAATACAACAAAGATATTAAAAATCATAGAATATCATAGAAAAGGGTTTTTGTTTGGAGACCTTGACTATATGGACTTATGTGAAATCACCAAAAAAGCCCTAAAACCCTCCAAAATGGCCAAAATTGACTGTCACAAACCTGGGTCATGTTTATAACTAATCTTAGGGTTTTGGCACCATCTGAATCTAATTATGCTATCTATTTAATGATTTGAGACTCTAGGTGAATGCTTTTAGCTTATTCTATAGAAATCCCACAAAAGCTATGAAACTAAAAAATAAGAAAGCCTATAAGATTCATGCAAGAAAGATCTCACCAAGGTTATTTTGATATGGAAAAACAACCATCAAATTAGAGCCATGATACCATGTCAAATTACTTAAATATATATAAACTTAATAGACTACATGAAAACCCTAGTATTTGGTGAGAGTAAATGCAAAGCAAAGTAGATATCCTTTAACTAATTGAATGATTCATTAGTAAAAAATCATAAAGGTGGTATATTATATAGTGACATATTAGGTCACCATAAAGGTAAAAACTCAACTCACAATTAGAAAACACATTAAGTGTATTTTCCCTAAAGACCTTAAAAACCCTAAGTAAGCTGACTAACAACCATGTATGTAAATCCAAAAGTGGAAAAAATCTTACTCTAACAGATCTAGATACTCAGACAACTAGTACTATTAAACTTTTGTATGCTAGTCATAAGTGATTTGATGTTTTACTTTCTTCTGATTTGTTTTAAATCCTAGTGATTTGTTAGTCCCAATCTTTAGTTGTGTCTATTATTATATTTCTATCTCTGTATAAGGTTTTGGGACCTTCAAAATCCTTAATTTAACATAATAAGTAAATAAAATAAAAAATATTAAGCTATAGTGAAGTGTAATTTTTTTTTGGGTATTAAGGTATGTATTTATAAACATTTTCATATAACTTATTTATTTATTATGAGAGGAAAGACATAGGTTGAATAAAAAAACATACTTATTTCAAAATAAATCAATAATTATATTAATTGAGGAGTAATTTCCATTGTTGTACAACCCTATTTGAATAAAGTTTATTTATTAATGGTTTTTACGAGTCAACTCACCATCTTACCTAACCTCTACTTAAATACAATGCCTATATTTTGACAAGGTGCCTTACCAATAATTTATTCATCCCCTTTTTTTGAAATTTGGAATGTGCATGGACATATAGATTTTACATGATAAAATAATCTTACACACTTGATAAACACCACTCGAGGCTCTACCCTTCAATTATTTAATTTCCCACTATTAAAATGCTCGTGGTCTTCATCTCAATGTTCCTAAATGCTTATTTTATGGTTTGACCATGATATTGTGATTACCTAAATCATTTATAGCTTACAATATGATTTAAACCTAATATATATCATTCACTATAAGTTATAAGGCTTCATAATTTCTCTATTCTCCAAGAAACAACCATTTATACATGGACATTAGTTTTGATGCTAGTGTCCCAAATCCAATGATAGTGTTTTTACCCTACACGTACTAAAATTTGTAAATGTTTCAACATGTAGGGTTAGCCTATTTTTTGTAGTTAACCCTCTATGATATTATTTTTGAAATGTGCAATTTAAATACAAAAAAATTCCTAGTTATTATTTATCTAACAATTACCAAGCAAACACTTATTCAATCTAACTATATCATTTGCATAATTGAGTTATGTTTCCCTTTTCTTTCCAATTTCCAAATTATAAATAGGAACAATCATTTTATAGGTTTGAAGCATATTTTGACATTTAAACATGTCATAATTTGTTGTCTATGAAAATTTTAATATCTCATTCTATGCTTTGTGGACATTTTACTAAATCGTGTCCCTTTGATTGTGTGTATTTTGAGCATGCCACTTGTATATAGTTTTCTTATACCATTACCTCTTATTTTTATTTTGAGTGATCTTGTGTGTGTGTTTGATTGCTTGATGAGATTTTACAATTATTATATATACATTTCCATGATCTGTATATCATGCATCTAAGGACTTGATCACATACTATGTACATAATTTATATATCTCCCTAGACATACTAATCCTAAATTATACATGATCCATACATAGAATAAATAATTATCTTATCCTTTTGATGTAAGGTACCTATCAATTTATAATTTTATCACCTCAAATGGGTAAAATATTAGTGGGCTCATGTCATAGATCCATGGCTTTCACATTTTCACAGTTTCATATTTTAATGGGGGCATATCCAAAAAAAGGCACGGCCTCCTCACTTACTCAATAATAAACATTTACAAATTAAAATGGGATCATGTTACTGAAACATGTTCTTCAAACTTATAGTAGTTCTTAGATTCTCTATATTTAGCTAGGGGATGCCATGGAAACATGTTATCCACGCTTACACATAATTCTAAATTTGGCCAAATTTGACAATAATTCAGATACACATTTATGGTAACATTGTATACATTGGTACCAATATTATACCCAAATTTTATATTGAGACACATATGAGGTGAATATGCCATGCAAAAGGCACCCAAAATAGCAAAATAAAATCAATTTATAGATTTTAGATACTATTATGGATTATTATGATACCTAGGATGGACTTTTACATACTTTTACTAAGATAATCTATTGCAGTAGTTGGTTCACATTTTTTAAGGTTGAGGTGATTAAATCACTCAATCTTACTAACTATATAAGTTAGACTTGATTAAATCATCTAACTTCACCAAATTTATAGGATGGTTTGCACAATTGAGATAAACTCAATGGTCCTATAATAACTCATATTTTTGTAAAAGTTAGGGGCATGTTGTTCTCTAATATATATATATATATATATATATATATATATATATATATATATATATTTATGAAATTTTAGGTTTAAAAATTATCCTAATAATATCTCCAATGTTTCATAGTGAAGCATCTATTTGAACCAAATTCTCAAAAATCACCATGGTTGCATCAACACACAAGTGTAGTCTTTACCTTATTTTTTTTACATTCAAGCATTTCAAATTATTTAAATTTTGGATTATATAAAATGATTTCTATAATATAACATGATCTTAGTTATAGGCGAGTCACCAATAAAGCACTCAATTTGGACTTACATAAAGACAATGTGTGTAATAACTTCTACGTATGGATTTATTTTATTTTAAACCAGTAATTTTATTACTAAAATAAAGGGGGGAGTGCGGGAGGGTGGAAGATAGGAAATTTATAAATTAAATATAAATTATATAGTACATTAGTCTTTTACACTTGTAAAATAACAATCATGGCCATACCATTGTTGGGAGGATATAAACCGGAAGCACACAATTTGATTACCAAACCAAGCAACTTAATATGCGGAAATTAACCAGATTCACCAAGTAACTAGAATTCAGAATAACACATGATATGAGAGACAATACACAACTTGTATTAACACTTTATACAGAAAAGAATACAATAAAGAAGATGCCACTTCTTCTCCACCACCTTACAGAGGTTTCCCACACCTCAAGTGAACAGTAATTCTTCTCCCCAAAGCTCTCCCTCTCACAGGTCCCAACACCCAACTCAAAATACAGAGTTGGTGTTCACCTCCCGTGCTCCACGCACACCACAAGTGCTCCACGCACTCCACAAGCACTCCACGTGCTCCACAAGTACTCAAGGTACTTCAAGTAGATCTCCCATGAATCTGCAACAACCTGCAATTCAACAGACCATACTTATGGAAGGAACTCCCTTGCCTTCCTCTCGCTCTATCCGAGTACACACCTGTACTCCAAGTAGATCATGCCTGATACTGCTCCCTATTGTGTTGCTGTCTGTATGACCTTGCACACCTGCAAATCAAACAATGGTTCTGCTCACCTGTGAACCTCGACCTTGCACACACATACACCTGCAGATCAACGATCTTACTTACCATGTAGATCTCCTATATAGGCCATGCAACTGTGACCAAGATCCTACACTCTTGAAGAACCCAGCTGGCTCTCCAATCCAGCACCAACACACCTGGTACTGAGGCACTAGGAGGAACGCACCATTGCTCTACCTCACACACAGAAGGAGCTTATAATTATGCTCTCTTACTCCCTAGCACACTTTTCCAATACAACCATGAGTCTATTATATAGATCTCATCCAAACAATGATTAGACATCTAATTACCATAATTAGATCTGCGGCTATGAATCTAAAATTAGCACTCATCATGCAAACACTTGGTTCGTCAACCCACTGCCCGTAATTAACTCGCAGTCAAACCACACAGGCGACCGACGTCGGTCCCTGTCTGCCTGGGGTCGCCGACGCTGGCTGATATATGACCGACGTCGGTTGCCTTCCTATCTTACCCTACCGACGCCGGTCGGCCAGACCAACGCCAAACACTTCTGACACTTCGGCAACTCATTCTGCAACCTCCTCCATGTCTGCATCAATGAAGCTTTTAGCTCCACAATCCTAACAATCTCCCACTTGGAGATAAACAGCTACACTGTACCTGTACCTATACTCTGTCTAATCTGTTTCCTGGTTTGTATCCCTCTTCAAGCTCCCACCTGAAGACAACCCACCACACATCCCGTGGTGTACCACCTGTCATCCGAGTAACCTGCCACATCCGAACCTACAACACCTGTAGTGAAGTCCTGACCCTGCATAGCAACACCTGCTGCCGGTCCCTCTCAGAAAACCTGAGAACCCACTTCCCCGAATTGGCTCCTAACTCTCTGACAGCTCCCACTGCATGGGAATACTCAGGTCTATACCAGACCTCATGTGATTTCGGACACTGTACCTGTCCAGCCCTTAGTGTGCTCCGGTTCTGCATCCCGAACCTCGCCAACACCTGATTCACATCAGCTCCCACTCGAGACAAAATCAACCTGTGATCTCCATGCCTCCCATGTCAAAGAATTCCGCTGCTCCAAACTCCTCATGACATGCCACTGAACTAATCTTACCCTTAGCTCAGCAAAACCCTGTATGTACACCCCTGCTAGCTAGCATACTATCCACATACAGCAACAGAATGATGTCGCGACTCATCATCCCCCTGGTAAGACAAAACCACAGTAGTTACCCTGACATTGACTGAAGCCATGCTCCGTCCTCCACCTGTCAAAACCTGTACCACTGTCCTGCAGCTCCACAAGACCATATACCTGATCTTCCGTCTCATGTATCCATTCTCTCTATTCTTCTACTAAGGTATCCATTCGTCTATGTGCTTTCATACCTGCTGGCAACCCTACCAAAACACACCTGTCTGGTTCTCCTCCAAGGAATCACATCCTCATCCATGCCAAGCTCACACCTGTTTCCTGGATCCTTCCTGCTCTACAATTAGCAACATGTATAAAGAAGAGGAACAATGAATTTGAGGGCCTACTTACGCCTTCAGTCCTCTGTATGGGTGTTTGAGACTCCTTGACAGCTTGCTGTCCACCCAAAATCTGTTTACAGTGACTGACCTCGGTCACTCCACAGTCTGCATCCGATCGACGTCGGTTTCATGCATCTGTACCTGACTACCAACCTGCCAGCGCTGGTGTCCCTGCTGCCGATGTCGGTCCTCATAACCGACATCGGTCTTAAATACTGCCGACATCGGTCCCATGACCGACATCGGTCTTACCCTGCCCGACATCGCCGGCTTCGGTCTGCACATGACCGACATCGGCATCTGTCTGTTCGACGCCGGTTCCTCCTGACTGACATCGGTACCTGTGTTCACCTGTGAGTGATGACTTTTTACCCGCGAGCTTCTTTGAATCAAAACCCATGTCCAAACTGCCCTGCTCAGAAGTATCCAGCCACATCCACTGGGTTCTATCCGCCATCTCCTCCATAAACACCAAGGCTTTCCAGTTCTTAAGCCTGTCAAATATATCTGTCTTCCGCTTAAGAACATGCATCTCCTTCCTGCTCATGTGACCAAGCCTACGAAGCCACGTCTCTGCAACAAAAGAAGAATCAGTAATATAAATAAGTAGATAAAGGATACCTGTTTTCTTACCACCAGCTAATTCAAGTGCATCCGCTGTGAGAGTTCTTGTGCATCTCTCATCACCCAATCTTTCTGAAGAAATTAGCCATATCTCCAAACCTGGGACCTGCATGACCTTCATCAACACCTGTGTGTTGGCTGCCTGCAATTTCAGCTTCACTTCCCCTTTGCCAATTCTTTGGCAAGGCTCACCAGCTCCTCTACCTGGAACTGCATGGAAAGAGGCAACCGAATCTTTTATCCAAGATTCAACTTTATCCAAGAAACCTCCAAGAACATCCTGTGCAATAACACCTGCAACATCTGCTTCTTCAGTTTCTTCATGCTGATCTGCTACCAACCAGCAATAATCTTTTACCTGCTCTTTCTTTCCATAGGACCGTGAGTGACCATCTGTGCTTTTCAACTCCTCCATTCTTAGCTTACTTTGATCTGCTGTTGCTCTACTCCCACTCGATCAGAAACTCCTGAGAGTGCCCTGTAACCAAACACAAAAACTGCTTCCTCCAACCTTAGCTCTGATACCACTTGTTGGTATCAAGCTATGAGCCAACAACCTTGCTCTGATACCACTTATTGGGAGGATATAAACCAGAAGCACACAATTTGATTACCAAACCAAGCAACTTAATATGCGGAAATTAACCAGATTCACCAAGTAACTAGAATTCAGAATAACACATGATATGAGAGACAATACACAACTTGTATTAACACTTTATACAGAAAAGAATACAATAAAGAAGATGCCACTTCTTCTCCACCACCTTACAGAGGTTTCCCACACCTCAAGTGAACAGTAATTCTTCTCCCCAAAGCTCTCCCTCTCACAGGTCCCAACACCCAACTCAAAATACAGAGTTGGTGTTCACCTCCCGTGCTCCACGCACACCACAAGTGCTCCACGCACTCCACAAGCACTCCACGTGCTCCACAAGTACTCAAGGTACTTCAAGTAGATCTCCCATGAATCTGCAACAACCTGCAATTCAACAGACCATACTTATGGAAGGAACTCCCTTGCCTTCCTCTCGCTCTATCCGAGTACACACCTGTACTCCAAGTAGATCATGCCTGATACTGCTCCCTATTGTGTTGCTGTCTGTATGACCTTGCACACCTGCAAATCAAACAATGGTTCTGCTCACCTGTGAACCTCGACCTTGCACACACATACACCTGCAGATCAACGATCTTACTTACCATGTAGATCTCCTATATAGGCCATGCAACTGTGACCAAGATCCTACACTCTTGAAGAACCCAGCTGGCTCTCCAATCCAGCACCAACACACCTGGTACTGAGGCACTAGGAGGAACGCACCATTGCTCTACCTCACACACAGAAGGAGCTTATAATTATGCTCTCTTACTCCCTAGCACACTTTTCCAATACAACCATGAGTCTATTATATAGATCTCATCCAAACAATGATTAGACATCTAATTACCATAATTAGATCCGCGGCTATGAGTCTAAAATTAGCACTCATCATGCAAACACTTGGTTCGTCAACCCACTACCCGTAATTAACTCACAGTCGAACCACACAGGCGATCGACGTCAGTCCCTGTCTGCCTGGGGTCGCCGACGCCGGCCGATATATGACCGACGTCGGTTGCCTTCCTGTCTTACCCTACCGACGCCGGTTGGCCAGACCAACGCCAAACACTTCTGACACTTCGGAAACTCATTCTGCAACCTCCTCCATGTCTGCATCAGTGAAGCTTTTAGCTCCACAATCCTAACAACCATTCTATGTGAAGACCTTCCCATTACCAAAAGACTCATGTTCACTATCTCTTTGTGATAAATTCCTTAGTTCTCACTTTGACCACATATTATTTTGATGACCAAGCCTTCTATATTATGTGAAATACTCTATACCTAATAATTATCCTTTTCTTTTGATTCCTAACCTATACATGTTTTCTATCTTCCTAGACACTTTTATCCTATCCAAATGCCTACATCGATGTAGGTGTCTCTTTTCCAACTATGTGTCCATTACCCAAAAGTCATCTAATTTGTAAATGTTATTGGCATGTTGTTTTCATTAATGTAAAAAGGGTGCATCATGTAAAGGAATAATCATCATTGATGTTAAATATGTATCATGTCAAGATTTTACTATAAAGGTTGATGTTAAGGTTGATGTCAAATGTAACTAAAGATAGATGGTAGTATGTGATATGTTAAGGTACATAAGAGTGTTACTTTGAAAAAAATTATCATAAATGGTGTGAGCATGGAAGTTAAAAGTCATGGAAGATGTTTTCAGACATCTAATTTACTATGGTTGCATGAAAGTACAAATCAAGGTGTTAAAGGTGTTCAGGTACATGGAAGAGAGATGTCAAGTCATATGATGCTTGGTCATGTGGCTTTATGTTAATATGAGGCTATGGAAGATTTTTGTCATTAGAAAGAGAATGGTTTAGTGATATGAGTGAGGTTTAATGTCTTATATCTGATTTTTTGATGTTTATTGAGGTCATAACATGGAAGAAATACATCAAGGCATCAATTGCTTAAGTAATCTAAGCCTAGTCATGGAATGAAGAGACCTTATGAGAAGGTTTGATCATGGTGGCTTGGTTAGATTAGTGCACACAAGCATGAGTGGCTGTATAAAGTTTTTTCTATCATGTATTTGAAGCATTGGAATACTCATGAGAGTTTCAAGATGAGCCTACATGGATAAGACCTTTAGTCTAGGTCTTGATCTAGACTTCCCTTAGACCCTACCTTGCCTAATGAAGTATCATGATCTATAGTAAAAAAATTTGAAGGATGTATGCTATTTTTTAAGAATGAAATTCATTGCTTGAGTATTTGAGTGAGGCTAAGAGTACATGGAAAGAGGAATTAAGGTCATTTTTAAGGCCGAATGTGGTTTGTAGGTCAAGGTCTAGAGAGAAAAGAGAGAGAGATTGAATAGACAAGGGGTCATGATTAGATTTCAAGGTATTTTATATTATGTAAGTATTTTTAGAGTTTATTTATGTTTTTTCAAGTGTGTTCAGTTATTTGAGGTCATAGTGTGAATTAGAAGTCATGAAATCTGTATGGAGGTCTCTTTAGTGCTCAGAATGGAGGGTTCTCAACCCGAGAAGGATTTTATTGTGCTCATCAGCTCATCAAACCTTTGCATGGTAACTTAAATAGTTCATGTTATATGGGGAAGGGTCATAGCTCATAATTATATACATTATATTTTAGATTTATGGGATATGCTTTATGAACTATCGTTTAGAGTGGAAACAAGTTTAAACCCTATTAAAACCCTAATAAAGACCTGATGTTGAAGATGTTGATAAAAATTGTCCAAAATGGATTGGTATGCTCAATTAATGTATTTTAGATTTTATTATATTCTCCTAGGTACCTCTAGGTGATATTTATTAGATAGAGGAGAGAAACAAATGTTGAGTTGTAGGCCTAGTTATAAAGAAGTTATAGAATTCAAAATTTACATTAGACATAATAATAAAATGGATGAAGGAAGAAGGTAGAGACTAATGTTTAATGTCCATGATTTTTTTGATATATTTTATAACCATAAAGTGTGCTAAGCTGGTCATCCATGTTAGCTAGTTGCTAATAGGCCAAATGGTGCAAATAGTGAAAAACTTAGGTAGTAGTGAGAAGATGAATTAGAATATGTTTTCATGATAGAATGATGAAATAAACTGCATGGAGATGTTTTTTTAGAACTTTATGTATTATTAATTATTTGTAGATATATTGGAACTTAGGTATAGTAGTGACAATGATGAATCCAAAATGGCTTGTCTGACTTAGTGAGGTCTGTGTAGTGAGGTCAATAAATTGGTTTGTAAGACCAATAATTACCACTAGACCATATGATGTTTATATTTAAATATGTTATATATATGTCATAGGATAATTTTAATTCATTTTTAATCTTTTAAATTGGTCATATAGTTTTTGAAGGTCAATATTTTATGACTATGTTTTTGACAATCCTAGAAGTTATGAGTAAGCAAGTTATAATGATGAGTTTGAGGCCCTATGCCCTGAGTTGATGTGTGTAATGTATATGGTGATATTTTTGAGGTATTTCAGGTTCTACATATGTTATTTATTTTCATGTTTATGTGTCTAAATTATGTGTTATCTTTAGTTGTTCAAGATAAACTTTTCTATGTGTTCAAAGGTCTAATCTAAATAGTGTTAATGGAGTCTTTCAAGTGGTGGTTGGACCTAAAATGTGTTATGGATATAATAAGATGTATTACAAGGTTTATTTGAGGATGTATTATAAGGTTTATTTGATTTTTGTATGAAATAATACTTATATATATGGAGGTGAAATGTGTTTCAAGGGATCAAATGTTACTAGATAAACCTAATGTAATTAGGTCTCCCTGAGACCTAAAAGTGAAATGAGGTCTAATTGAGCCATGATAGATCAGAATGGAATTAGAGGCAATTATAATATTGTTTATGAGATGTAATAACGCCTATTATATGTCCTACATTAGAATTTAAGGGTGTATGGCCTACTAATTGGTACATGAACAAGGAATGGTATATATACAAGGCAGTTTTAACCTTGTTTGTGTATGCATAAAAAATAAGTGAATGAAATAACATGTTATTGAGTATAAGGAGGTATTTTATACCATCATGTAAGTGTATAGGATCTATAATTAATATATAATAGTGTGTCTTCATATGAATATCAAGGTCATATGACCTAATCAGTCTTGATGAGACGTAGTTGAGTAAAGAGGCCTAGAAGGTAGTTTGAGAGGGATAAGAGTGTGAAGAGATGAAGAGGTGGTCATAATTTTTTGACTGATTAAAGTTTTTTCTTAAATTTTATCAAAACAATTATGTGGTTGAGTTGGTTTTGAGTCATCTACGGGCTCAATGCCTCCTTGCAAGTGGGTGCTTGTTAAGGCCTAGTCAAGTGGGTGCTCGGCTAATTGGGGTTGGTGCTCCATATGGAGTTGATGCTTCAATAAATTTGTTTTTTTTATTATATTAATGTAGTCCATTTTTATATATTAGTTTTTTTCTTCCCCTTGATGTTTTTTCACATATGTGTTATGTACTTTTGTTTCATGCTTATGTGGATAGTTGTTTATGCTTGTTAGATCTATATGTTTGTTTGAATGGTTCATGATTGATTAAGCGTTATTGAAATAAAGGTTTTGAATACTAATTCATCCTACCCCCTTTATTAATTTTCTTTCAAAAAATTGGTATCGTAGCGAGTCCTTTGAATCAAGCCTAATAGCCTAAAGGATATCCTAGAAGCAATGATGACTAGTAGTCAAGTTCAAGGAGGTTTCTAGATTGGTAAGGGTCCATTATTTAATGAGACTAATTATGAAATTTAGAGAATAAAAATGAGGACATATCTAATTTCAATGGGACATGACATAAATTATTTAGTTGTGGATGGATACACTCTAACTCCTACATCACCAACTGATAAAATAGGCAAGAAGGAAAGTGAAAGCGATTCCAAAGAAATGAATGCCATTGTATGTGGCCTATTAGAGAAATATTTTATGAAGGTGATGCAATATGAGTCAACCAAGGTGATATGGGATAAGTTTAATACTATCTATGAAGGAGACATCAAATTGAATATGGATAAATTTTTGACCTATAAAAGGTAGTTTGAAATTCAGAGTATGAAGGAAGATGAGAGCATTACATCTTACCTATTAAGGGTTAATGAATTTGTCAATGTTATCAGATGTCTTGGATAATAAGTGAAAGATTCTAAAGTTGTATAAAATTTATTGAGATCCCTAATTTTAAATTTGATTCAAAGGTGTCTATAGTAGAAAAAATGCAAGATCTAGACACACATCATATAGATGGGCTTCATCACATATTAATTTCCTATGAGATGAGGAAAAATGAAGGAACACCTTTCAATATGAAAACATCCTTCAAAGATGAAAAAAAATAAATATATATGAAGGTCAAGGATTAGGTATAGTCAGATATTGATGATGATGAATTGATAGTCATGTTTGCTAGTAAATTAAAGATTGGATTTGGTAAGTACAAGGGTAAGTTGCCATTCAAATGTTTCAACTATGGTAAGACTGGTCACTTTGCATCTATGTGTCCTAAAAAGGATAATAATGAGCATGATGAATAACATGATGAATGCCATGTTAGTGATAAGGTTTATAAGCTTGATAAAATGAATAAAAATTTCATGAAGTATGAAGGTAATAAAGGGTCATTCAAAAATAATACTAGTTCCTATAGCAAAGAATATAATAACTCATTTGATATAAGTGAAACAAGTACCTCTGATAGTGATAATGAAAGTAATAATCATTAAAACAATGAAACCTTGTTCATGTCTATAGAAATAGACAATGAGGATTGCTCAAAAGGGAAAGGCCTTATGGATGATAAAGAATTAGATGAAGAAGAGTTTGAAGTGAACCTTGAATTAGAATTGGTGAGTGCTATAGAGGAGTTAACATTCCAAAAAAGGAATAATAACTAAGATGTTATGAATAAATATAGAAATCAATATGAAATAACTTCACAAAATCACAATAATATATATAAATAGAGATGCAGAAAGAATAAAAATAAAATACGTAACAAGAAGACTAGATTTAACGTGGTTCACCCAATGTGGTATAAATCCACAAAAAAACACTTGCTTAGATTTTATTACATGCCATGAGAGTAGAAACCACTCTCAGATCAATCTTCTCATAATTACAATGCACAAATATTTTTTGGAACTATGCTCAATAAACCCTCTTGAATTTGCACCTAAATTCACACACTTTATTCTTCCTACTCAGATAATTATTCTCATGATGTATTCCTTATGAAATATCTATCTATACATAATACATCAACAAAGTGGTATTACAAAACAATGGGTACCAAACCATGGGAAAAATCTACCCAAAATAGTTTCCCATTAATGGGGGTCCAAAAAATAATTTGGGTTTTGTCAGCCCCAAACCCCTAATCAAGGCCTAGCCCAGCTCTGAACCCCGATGAGAATACATATAGAGTGTACAATACATTTAAAATGTAAAATATTTGAAAATGCATTGTAATTTATAAATAGGGTCCACAACACAACATAATATCATTAGTTAAGGACTATGAAGAGCAAATGTATTTGTTTGAAGAGAGATTGAGTAACACATCTAAGGAGTATGATGAGATCATCAATTAGGTTGAAACTCAGATGGAGATAATCATTACTAGCCTAAATGTTAAATAATAAGAATGCATTGGGTATGAATTAGAAATGGAGTCCTTAAATTTAGAAATGGATCAAATAAATAGCAAGATGAAGACCTATGAGAAGTTTGAAAATAACACTAAGGCTCTAGATGACATTTTCAATAGTCATAAGTATTGCAATGATAAGTTAGGTCTTGGTTTCAAGGTAAATCAAAATAACAAAAAAGATAATGTTATTGCAAAAAAATTCAACCTCAAGAATAATATGAAGACAAATTTTTTTATATAGCCTAACACCATAAGGTATGTAGATTAATTCAATGGTTATTATTTCTCATGTAGTGATTTTCATCATAAAGCAAGAGAATTTAGAAGACCCTCCAAGAATTAGTACTCATGGGACTATAGGAGTCACAATCCACATCAGACAAGTTATATGAGTGATGTTATTTGATATAATTGCCTTAACATTGGCCATATTGAAAGATTCTATCATCATGAATCATAAAGACAGAACAAGAAGACTCAAGCTCCTAGAGTTCAAGAAAGAAGATAAACCAAGGTGTGGAAGCCAAAGATAGTCAATCTTAGTCCTGATCAGTCTACAATCTCAAATGAATTGTTTGCTATGGTAGAGAATAGACTAAAAATTGAAGAGTATCAAGACTATTCATTATTAGCTCATATTATTGACCACATAGATGATGAAGAGGCCAAACCAAAGAGGCTAATCTAGCATAATAGTATCCTAAAGGATCATCAGTCTTGTGAGAGCATGGAGATCTAGGAATCTCCTAAGTTGTGTTTTTCTAGTACCTTATGGTAAGGGGTGACTCAATTAAGCTTCATGGAGACACTCATTACTCAGTGGAATCTTGGTGGCTATCATGAGGACATGTTGAAGAATGTTGACAAAGCTAGAAGTGTTGTTGGTATATGAGAGCTAAGCAAAAATTTGTTCCTATTTATAACAATATGTGTTGAGAATTGGTATTAGTATCAAGATGTTTTACTAAATATGATGATGGTCTGAGAGTCTTCATGACTAATGTTGTGAGCTCAAGCTATGAAAATAAAGGGGGAATCCTAAATTATTAAGTTGATGTCAAAAATATGGTGGCCTAGTGTGTGATCAAGGATTGAGTCATATCATTCATGTCAAGGACAAAGTGATTGGTCTAATAATCTGAGATAATTTAAAGGAGGTATTCATGAAGTAAGGGGGAACATGTTACTGTAATGCTTCATATTCAGTGTGTTGAGCTTGATTTGTAAGAAGGTGTGATTTCATATGTTTCAAGTTTGATCATGTTTGTTTGATAAAAGAGATAGTTTGGGGAGAATGAGTACCAAAGGGAGATGTATATTTTTTTATATAAAGATTAGTTTATTAAATTGGTTCTCATCTATGTTCTATGAGGAGAATTATCCACTCAAGGGGAGATTTGTAGCTTTGTGTTGTGAAGTATCAAGATATTGATAAGCATGGTTTCTTGAGGTACAATTCAAATGTTACATAAGATATCTACAACAATTGGTATGGGATGAAAGCAAGTTTTGTCAGCATTTATCTATGTTGTTCCTTAAAATTTAGGTCCATGGATCAGATGGTAGTTTTTATAAAACCCCATCATATATGTTAAAAGGGGGAGAATGAGTAGATGGGAAAAGTATCATTTTGAAGTGACTTCATTTTTTTAGTATGTTTGCCATCAATGTCAAATGGGGAGTTTCTTGGCATGTTGTTGTCATTGATGTAAAAAGGGTACATCATGCAAATTCTTGATGGTCATTGATCTCAAATATTTATCATGTCAAGATTGATGTCAAAGGTGACTATGGATAACTAGTAGTATGTGATATTTCAAGGCACATAAGAGTGTTTATTTCATGAGAATTGTCATAAGTGGTGTGATTATATAAGATATAAGTCATATAATATGTTTGAATACAACTAATGTTTTATGGTTCCATGAAGGCATAGGTCAAGGTGTGAGAGGTGTTTAGGTGCATGGAAGAGAGATATCAAGTCATATGATGCTTGGTCATGTGGTTCTAAGTCTGTATGAGGCTATGGAAGATTGTTGTCATTAGAAAGAGAATGGTGCAATGGTATGAGTGAGGTGTAATATCTTGTATCTACTTGGTTGATTTTTTATTGAGGTCATGACATGGAAGGACCAAGTCAAGTCATCAAGTACTTATGGAGTCTAAGCCTAGTCATGGCACAAAGAGACTTTGTGAGAAGGTTTGAGCATTGTGGATTGGTGTGATAAGTGAAAATCTACATGATTTATTTTATGAGGTTTTTTATCTTGTATTTGAATCACTATAACACTCATGAGAGTTTTAGGATGAGCCTATAGGTGTAGGACCTTCTATCTAGGTTTACATTTAGACTTCTCTTAAACCCTGCCTAGCCTCATGAGGTATCATGATTTGTATTCAAGACATGTGAATGATGTATGCTAGTTTATAATACTAATATAGGTTGTTGGACTATGAGATTGAGGTGGATATTTCATGACAAGAGGCGTGAAGGTCATTTTTAAGGCTGAATGTCATTTATAGGTCAATGTCTAGAGAGTAAAGACAGAGAGTGTGGCCTAATGAGGAACCATTATCAGATTTCAAGGTGTTTGAGATTATATAATAATTTTTATATGTGATGTATGTTTTTTAAGAGTGTTCATGAATTTTGAGGTCATAGTGTTAAGGAAAAGGCATGGAACATTATTTGGAGCTCTCTCAAGTGTTGAAAATGAATGGTTCTTAATCTGAGAAAGATTTTATTGTGCTCATTAGATCATAAAAACGTTTCATGGGAACATAATAATTTCATGGTATATTGGTAAGGGTCATATCTAAAAATTATAGGAATTAATTTTTGGATTTAGGGCCTATGCTTTATGAATGATCATTAATAGTGGATTTAAGTTTAAATCCTCTTCAAACCCTAATATGGACCCCATGTTGAAGATATTGATAAAAAGTCCCTAGAATGGATTGCTATTCTCAATTAATATATTATAAATTATATTATACTCTCCCAAGTACCTTTGGGTGATATTTTTTAGTGAGAGGAGAGATAAAATATTGAGTTATATGCTTGCTTCAAAAGAAGTTATTATAAATGTCAAAATTTACATTGGACATAATAAGAAAATAGATGGAGGAAGAAGGTAGAGATTCAATTTTCATGTCCATTGGGTTTTAATGATAGGTTATATCTCTCAAGTGTTCCAAAATGGTCATCCAAGTTATCCAGTTGCTAAAAGAAAAAATAGTGCAAACAATGAAAAACTCAGGCAACAGTGAGAAGATGAATTATAGTGTGTTTTCATGATAGAATGATGAAAACAAGTGCAAGTATTTTTTTTGAGACTGGTATTCCTTATTAATTATTTATATATATATTGGAAGTTAGGTATAGTTTTGAAAATGATGAAGCTAAAATGGCTTGTCTGACTTAATGAGGTTTGTGTGTAGTGAGGTCAACAAATTGGTCTGTAAGACCAATAGTTGCCACTAAACCATATTATTCTTATATTTTAAAATTGTTTGGATATGTTAGAGGATCATGTTAATTCATTAGAAATATTTTGAAGTGGTAATATAGGTGTTGAAGGTCAATGTTTCAAGAATGTGTTTTTGACAATATTAGTAGTTTTGAGTAAGTTGCAGTGTTGAGTTTGAGGCTCTATGCCCTAAGTTAAAGTGTTTAATGTATATATTGATATTGTTTAGATATTTTAGGTTATTTATATCTAATTTATTGTCATGTTTGTGTGAATAAATTATGTGTTATGTTTATTTATTCAAGATAAACTTTTCTATGTGTTTAAAGGTCTAATGTGAATAGTGATAATGGAGTGTTTCAAGTCGTGGTTGGACTTAAAAAGTGTTATGGAGATTATAGGATTTTGGATAAGGTGTATTTTACTTTTATATTAAATAATATTTACATATATGGAGGTAAAATGTGTTCCAACGGATAAAATGGTAATGTGATACTAAACAAACCTAATGCAATTAGGTCTTGATGAGACCTAAAAGTGAAATGAAATCCAATTGAGTAATAACAGACCAAAAGGGACTCAAAGGTAATTTTAATCTTGTTTATGAGATGTATTAAAACATATTCTATTGAATACCTAATATTTTAAGGGTGTATGATCAACTAAGTGGTATATGAATGAGTAGTATATATATACAAGGCAGTTTTAGGACTATTTGTGTATGGAAAAAAATAAGCAAATTTAATAGCACATTATTGAGTATAAGGAGGTATTATATACCATCATAGGAGTATATATGATATGTAATGAAGATATTATAGTGTTTTACATATGAATATCAAGGTCATATGATGTTATTAGTCTTGAAGAGACCTCATTGAGTGAAGATGCCTAGAAGGCAATTTGAGAGGGACATGACTGTGAAGAGATGAAGAAATGGTCATCATTTGTTGATTTACAGACATAGTGTTCTTAAGGTGATTAAAAAATTAAGGTGGCTGAGTTGGTACTAAGTCATCTATGGGGTTGTTACCTCCTTTCATGGCTTCATGTGGAGTTGGTGCTTCACTAAATTTGGGTTTTTTTCTCATAAGACTATAGTCCATTTGTAAAAATCAATGGTTTTTATTTCCCTTGATGTTTTCCCACATATATTATGTGTGATTGGGTTTCATGTTTATGTGGATAGTTGATTATGCTTACTAGATATATATGTTTGTTTGAATGGTTCATGATTTCTTAAGTGTAATTGAATGAAAGGTTTTGAAGACCTATTCACCCCCTAGTCATTGTGCTTCGATTAAATGTAACTATTTTTATTATTGTAATAAGTTATTTAGTGTGAGATATTTTAAAAATGGACTGATATATATACAATATTAACCCTCCTAAATTCCACACCTAACTAATACTAGGAACTCACATTACAACTTAACAAGAAGCACTCAATCAAGAATTCCAGTGAGCAAAGATGCCTTATTCATACTTATATATATATATATATATATATATATATATATATATATATATATATATCATAAGAAAAATATTCCCAAAAATAAAAAGTACTAAAGGACTATCCCATGAGCCATATTTTAAAATTTAAAAGATATGTCACTCTATGTACTTTCGTATAACATATTGCATCCTAATGCACACACAAGCTAATATGTTGGGAAATAATACATAAATATGACACTCTGTTTGGAGTATTTTATATGTAGTAAGTTATCATTGATAAAGGTGTCTTTGGCCTAGCTCAAAACCATAATCCCACTAACCTATTTTTCCCACAATCACTCCAAGTGTGAAAAATTTAAGGCTATGATCATTTGAAAAAGAGGGGCAACATGTGCATATAATCCATATACATAATAAAAAAAGAGATAGAAAACATAGAAGGCTCCAGGCATCCAAATCTATGCATTATTATTTATAAGACACTTGATTCTAGTTGAGACACTAGTGTCGACACAGCTGTCTAGATTTGACATAAGCATATAAGGCCACAAAATGCAAAGTCACAACATATGACAATTATTTTATGATTTTGATCTAGTACACTTCTACCTTATTTTATCCTAGATTTGCATGTGCATCATAAACCATCTAAGTACTCTTTTTTTCAACTTATTAAAATATTAATAAATAGTCATAATTTTTATTTTTAGCTTATCTTAGTATTTAAATAAATTATATTGTTTAACTATGTTTGGAAACTAATTGGACATATATATAACCATTGTGCTTAATCATTTTATATTATTAACCCTAGATACCCACTATATAATAAATTTAGGGTTAAATATTTAGATGGGTCCCACTTTATCTTGATTACTAATACATGCCACATTATAAGAAATTTTTAAATATGAATAAATGTTACAAGTTCATATAGAGTTATATTTTTTCAAAATAATAAATCCTTAAATTTTTTAATAAGATTTCCATTCATTTTTATTTCATTCAGTAGAATGTGTATCCCTATTGATGCCTAAAAGTGTATCACAGGTGGTTCTAAGTGTTTAAGAAACACTACTCATTTCTAAATTTAGATAATCCAAGGCATGAGTTCTAGGTTGTGATAATATTGTTATCTTTGGTGGAAATAGAGGTTAACAAGTAAACTCTTTCAAAAATTTATATTAGTTGGTGGTTGGTAGCCACCATGCCTTAATAGTTGATCCTTGATCTTGAAAATGAGTTGTTTTTTTAAAAGTGAATTATGCTAAGAACCTAAGTCTAAAGTTGAACTAAGATGAGTATTCACGATGAATCTAGTCTAAGATTAATTAATAAAAAATAAGAAAAAGGGTCAGGTAGAAAAGAGAGGTGTTATTGATATCTATTTCAAACATTATGACAAATTTCCAATTTCATCTGAATATGCATTTAACCAATGTATGATATGAAGTATCATAAGCTCAAATCCTACCACACATTAGGCAAACATATAAGAATAGTATCAAGTAGTGAAAATATGATCCAAAACTAAAAATTCTTGGTTGAATAATATTTCAAGAACACACAAATAAGTATGCTATCTTTGAGAAGAGATGTTTTATTGCTCAAAATTATAGATACAACATATGCCTATCTCTAGGAAGAAATGTATGGTTTCCTTTTTAAGATACATATATATATTTATACCTATTTTTGAAGGTAGGAGGAAGATGCTTAATGTCACCAATATAGATGGAGATGAAATGGTTATACTTCCATGAATTAAAATAATATAGAATTTAAGAAATTACTATTTTTAAAAACTTACCATTTTTAGATGTCATTACTAAAATTGAAATTTGGGACACTTCCATTTGGTTTTTAGGGGTCAAAACCAACTAATTATATATTTTTCCATCTCACGATGTTCCCATCATTATTATCTTTGTAACGGTTCAAACAGGGAGTCAAATGGACTATGGTGCAAAATTTATGGATGTTGAAAGTTCTACCACATTACCCAAATCATTATTTGAAGTGTTTTATAGATTAAATTAAGGACTCGGTTCACTATAAATATCCACCCCTACAAGAAAACAACATTAGCACATATGAAAGAAGAATGAAGGAAATGAAGGGAACCTTTGAACTTTAAACTTTAAAGTAATCTAGAATTAGTATAAATTAGAAACTCTGTATTTAAAGAGACTTATCCAAAATTTACAATAACAATTTAAATCTAAAGATAAGACTAGACAAATGAGAGAGAAACCATGATAGTAATTCACATAGGTAGATATGGAGAAACTTTACAAAACTATTTACTTTGTATTAATTTGATCAAAAGTTACAAAATAGTTTTTTGGACCCCAAAAATCTCTCACTCTTTTACAATGGGAAATACCTATTTATATAGAAATTTTCATGAGGTATGCCAGTTAGTCATGTCAAATATTAAAGATAACTATCCTTTTACAATATTTTGAGAAGCTTTTAAACATTCTAAAATGACTAAACTATATGCAATGTACATTACAAGTTATACATGCCTTTTAAAAAAGAATATTCTATTTTCAAAAATATAAAATATTTCTATACAATAGAATATCCTAAGTCAACTAGCTTGACTTTGGGACCATTATGCTGATGTAATATTCAGCCTTCCATATAAGATATTCATTTTATAATTTTGTTTATTGATTAGTTGGAGATCAAATATAGGTCTCATAAACAATTCTTTTTCTTCACTTCTAGGCCCTTGATATCCCTCTCAACCCTTTCTAAAGCTTGTTTGATATTACTGACATCTCCTATATTTTCCTCTAATGATAAAAGTAGGCCCATGATCTTTGTGTTATCAACCATTATTTTTCCTTATCCTTAAATCTTTACTTCCTACATGAATTGAATAGTTCTATGCTTAAAATAATCATCAATTATTATACCCAAGGGACTAAGTGTGGTGGAATCTTTGATCAAGCTATCCAATATGTGCAATATCTTATCTTTTATATTTTGGAGGTCATTAGAAACATCTTCCATTTGCTTGGAATAGCTTCTTAGGTCCTTGAACTTATCAATTAATATAGACATAACCATATTTAGGTGGGCTAGGTTGACTATCCTGAACTCAAGGATTTTATTTTTAGTCAAGACTCTGATCAAATCCTTAACTTGATAGCTCAAAACCTACCATTGGCCAATTTGGATTATAGCCATGGTACATTGTTTATTCACTATCTCTTGCCTAGTCTTGATTGACATTAAATAATTTAACAAACAAGTCATAGTGTCCTCAAATTTATTAAATCTATCTTATTCAATTGACAATATGGCTTGTTCTTTCAAATTATTGATCTACTATAACATACCCTTGATCATTGTTTATAATTGATTTGACTGAGCCTGAGCGATTTCAAGAACATTTTGTTCAAAAATTGATTCCTCACTAGGGTTTTGTCCTCCAATTAGATTCAATCCAACAAAAGGCTCCACTATTTAGAAACTAAACTCCTCTCCACCAACCATGGCCTTATTTTTAATTACCCTTTACAAACCGGTAATTGTTGGGTCAAACTTGACACCAAATGAAGATTGTGTTACTTTTGGAGTTGGAGTATCCACTTGTGTTCCACTTGATTCTCCTAGAGTAGACTTCATTTTTTCATATTTATTTTGTAGAGATAGGATCTATGGCTTGACCTTTTCATGAACTGAGATATTGATTGCCTTCCTCATAGCCCATGGATGTTGTGCACTTCGTACCTTTTGCCATTTTCCATAGATGAACCATTTTGGAATGGCTGGACCATGGATTATGTTTTTTTTCATTAAATATTTTAACTTCAATCAAATGAAGAGTGAATATCACCATGGGATTCTTTGGCTTCACTAGAATAATGGCTAATTTAGCTTTTCTTTTGGGGTGTCAATAGGAACTAGATCCAACTCTTCCTTCCCATTTTCTTCCTTTGTCTCCTCCATTTCTTCATATTTAAAATCATAAACTAATGATAGCATTTTTAGGGCATCTTCAATGGTCTCATCAAGTTCTAATGCTACTATGTGAACTTCTTGCACTGGTGACCCTTGTTCCACTACTTGGGCTGAAGAGGATGCTATCTGACTAGGCATTCTCTCCTGTAGCCTTTGCTTAATTTATGCCTTAGGTCTGGACTTTGTATGTAGTTGGGTTGGTGGAGGTTTAGAAGGTTAACCACTTAGCAAATGGTATTACCTTATCCCTAATTTCCCTTTATCATCATTCCCTTTTTTCTCCCTTTGCATTCTAGACTCTAGATTTATGTTGTGCATTTTCAATCTAATTCTGACCTTGGAGAATGAAGAGAATTTTGTATAAAAAGGGTCAAAAGTACAAAGCTAGTGCTTATAAGGCACATTTATTCATTTAGTTTTTAAATTTTCATTAACTCTTCCATGTGGATCCCACTACCTTAGCTCATCAATTTAGAGATTAAATGAGTTTTTTGTTTGGAAGTAGCCTCAATATTGTCCCATTGTGTAAAAACATTATTTCCAATGGTTATTGGGAAAGTGTGAAGTAGTCCATTCCTTTTGGTCTTGTAAAGACCATCTATTCTATTTCATATTTGGTAAACTTCTTCTTGCTCTGCCAGCTTATTTGTCACATGGACTGGTAATTTTGTGGGGTGCATTATATCCCTTCAATCCTCATGATTGTATAATCAAGATAAAACCATATGTACACCATGGCCTCAATTTACCTTTTGATTAAGGGGATAACTATTAACATTGGATTCCTAGTTATGGCCTTAATTAGGGTTGGATAAACATAGTCATAAATGAAGTGGATGTGGTCCCTATACTTTAATATGTGTAATTTTAAATAATATTGAGAAACCATTTATGTCCCATCAAGTGACAATTTTCTAAAGTTAGGGATCTTTGTTGTGGAAAGAAAGGAATCCAAGAGGTAGGAGATTATGAAGAAAGAGTTCTTAGTTCCCTTCTTGACTACAAAAATTATCTACTTAAACAAGCACTGATAAATTCACCAAAGGAGGGGTGAATTGTTTCTCAATCATAAAGTAGACTAAGGGAACCCAAATTTTATCCACATATGTAGTGGTTGAATTTACACATAACCTATTCATCATAGTCATGATCATTCTTATCCTAGGTCTAAATTGACCAATTAGGATGTTGTTATTAAATTCTAAAAACACTTGATTCCTAGAGTACAGCCACAGGGAAAGGATACTCTTCAAATCATTATCTTTGGTCCAATTATTGATTATGGTTTGGTCTACTTGAAGTTTAGGTAGTTTTCAATTGTTTTCAAATTATTTAGGAGAGATGTAAGAAATTTTATTGAAACTACCCTCATGAATAATCATGCCCTTATCTATTTTTCCATCTTTGAAAATATGAGAGAGAATGTTTATACAATGAGTACTTTAGATTTTATTGTAACATACTGGAGACCTATAATTTTAATGAAAACTATGTCATAGTAAAACCTCCTTGTACACATATTCTTCTCTTCTTTTCTTGTAATGGGTTGCTAGTTCTCAATGGTCCAAAACAACCTTGACCAATTATTGTCTATTGTATTTAGAGTTGTGGCATCAAACCGTGTGTCCTTTAAATTCCTCCTTTTTGCATATGAATTCAAATAGATCTCCACATATTTCATTAAAACACCTTTTTGGGATACCATGGTTATGAATTTCCTTAAGTGTTTGCTAGTGGTTTGCAATTCAATTATGGATCAAATTATCCTTTCACAAATGATAATCCAATATTTATTACTTGATTATAATGAGCAAAAGGTTGAATTAGTATTTTTGTACTTTTTAGGGCTTTAATAAAGGTTTTTATAGTGCTTTAATGATGGCCATTGTTTTAACTTATGTGAGCTTTGTGACTAAGATCTCTATTGGATTGTGTATTTATACATTTATATTTCTTGGGTCTAAAAGATATTCAAATTGACATATTATACTTATGTGGCTCTGATGTGGCATTATCATGGCATCCTACTCATTAATATTTGTAATATCATTGCTTGTCACTTTTGGAAACATGTCAATATTTTATTGGTTCTAGACCCTTTAAAAATTCTAGGTCACCTCACACTATCAGATCCTCTCTACCTAGATAAATGCACTCAATTGATCTTGATCTACTTAATTATGTATCTTGATCCATAAAACATTGATAAAAATGTATACACTCATTAATGTACTATTGATATTTGAAATATGATTGTGCTTTATTTTGTGGCTTGTAGTTATACCATGTGTCATCTTTATATTCTTTCTTAGGGATTTTGACTTTTCAACCTTCATCATGCACCATTAAATTTTTGTCTGTCAAATCATCACATTCCATCGGATCTCAATTTGAAGGGAGGAATTCCATTGGCTACTTAATTTTATTTTGTTGAAATCATGAAAATTATCACCATATCATTCATCTAGGGATATGTTGAATCTTTGACTTTACATGTATCATCGATAGAAATGTGTATGCTTAGCCATGTACCATCAATTTTAGGGGTCCTGATCAAATTTTAACTTGGGGCGAGGCTTGAATTTTCAAATTTAATCTCATGTTGTTAGATCTCAACCACCTAGGCAAACATGGACTATTAATCCTATGGATAATAGAATAAAGTACATCAAAGCTTGGGGAATGTAAAGGACTTAGGCTAAAGATTTTAGAGTAAGGTTTTATTTGTGTTGATATATATAATAAAACTTTAGGATAAAATTTTTAGGATAAGTTCTAAAACATAGTAAAGGGACCATATGGTTAGTTAGGCCACACTAATAATAAAATATTAAGGGGTCTCAGGACATAAAAGTACCAAACATAAGGTTTTTATACTAAGGTTTGGTCATGTTGAAAAACATGAGTAATCTTTAGGATAAAAATTAAACTAAGTATATGACATACATGAGCTATTCCCACATAAATTGTTCGCATGTAAATTTGAATTTAATTCAAAAGGGACCTAAGTTAAAATATTTATACTAGGGTTTTAACAGGATTTGAATGTAGACTTAGTTAGTCTTTAACAAACCAAAGGCTATTAAAGCATTAGTTTATCATTAAAACATAAAACCATAAGCATGTTCATTCCCAAATGATATTCCATTGAAATTATAATTTAGAAGTTAGGAAATAATCATTAGCAACATTAGAGGGGGTAAAAGAAGGATCACTTGAAAATATGTCAATTAGTCCAAGTGAGACCCAAGTGTGGATGATCTTCAAATAAAAATAATGTTTAAACATGCTAGTGGTATTCTGATCAAGTGATTCTTCAACTTTAAGGTATAAATTAGCATAATTTAACATAAGGATCCTCATTATTTAGAAATGGGAGTATGTTGACCTCAATAAATGGTGACTTCTAAAGGAAAGATAGTAATATGTTAGAATTCAAAGACTGTGGTTTAGACTAATAATTAGGTTATTTGCTCCACTTGATCCATGTTGAATCAATTCATGGTTATGGATATGTTCTATCAATTCATGGATATAATAAGTCTTGTACATATAAAACTAGGATCAAACATCAAGACATAGCCATGTTGTGTCTTTGATTTGATTCCACTTACTAATTGTCATAGGATTTAGAGAACATCTTCTAGACTGATGACCTTGACCATTAACATGACTTACAACATATTTAGATGTTCGTTAAGAATAACTATTTAGTTAAATAAATTCTTGGGAATTGATTTTATTCCATCTATGCATCCATAGACCCAAAAAAGATACCTTTGGATTCACTCAAGGTCTTGCTCCACTACCAACAACGCATCCATAGCCCTAGTGGAGATTACCATAATCACCTTTGCTTAGATTTTTTTTTTTTTGAATTTTTCAATAAAACTCTTATTTTTACATTTTTAAGGTATTTTGTCTTTTTATAAAATGTTGGGAACTAGATTAGCTATTTTTTAGGATTTGGTCAAATGTTTGATCTTCAGATAATCATCATTGGTTGTAAACTTTGTCCCAAGCAATTGATGTTTTTTAAAGTGTAAAAATGGCTTTGTCCTAATAATTCAATAGTTAACCCTATATGCTCAATCCTTATTAGAACCAATCTTATATCAATAAATGACTTAAAATATCAATGAAAAATTATCCTAACTATTAGTCTTTACTAGTTTCTCCAAACTATAGTATCTAGCTCATATTTCAACAATTCATGACCAACCAATGTTGAGGGGCCATACCTACATTCCTAAAATATGTTTTTTCTTGAGTAATAATATGAATCTTTAGATGAGGGATGATATCTTTGAAAATAATTATTTGAAGTAAAGAAAAAATTAGGGAAAGCAAACACACCAAACACAAAGCAAACAAATTGAAAGTAGAGGAAACAAGCAAACAAATATATAAAATGCTATGTATGGGTAAGGGACAAGAAAGGAAGAAAAGAAACTAATATAAAGCCTACCTATAATAAATATAACTAGTTTTATAGTTCATTTCATGAATAATTTAGGTGGAACAATATAGAACTCATGATTGATGTATAGTCCATTGGTGGGCAATGTAAACTCTACTCTTTGTAAGTCTTTTAGTTGCAAGGTGCTATCTCCTAGGGTCTTAAAAATATGATATGAGCCAATCCACAAATGTGTGAACTTACCATGTTTTCCTTTTGTTTATGAGGCTTTATCCCAAATAATAAAAAGGTATCTTTTTCTAAACACCTTTATCTTTGAATGTTTATCAAACCACCTCTTAACTATGGTTTGGTGTCTACTAAAATTATCAAAATCTTCTTCCCTTGCATCCTCTATCTGTATGATGTCCATGAACCTTGAATTTCCAAATTATTGATCCTCCTCCATGTACTCTTAAAAAATATTTTAGGTTGGTAGCTTGAGTGTGATGGAAAATATAAGTTCTTGACCATATATTAGCAAGAATGGTGATGCCTTAAGAGCTTTCTTAACTCTTGTTCTATCTACCCAAAGGGAATACTTAAGTATTTTGTGCCAAGTTATTTGTTTATCAATTTTATACTTCTTTATGACTTTCATCAAGTTCTTGTTTGTTAATTCAAACACTCCATTTCCTTAGGGGTAATGGTTTGATGAGAACTTGAGAATAATATTGTTATGATAGGCCCACTCAGACATCTCAATAGACACAAAGGGATATCCATTATCAAAAACTAGAAATAATTGTATGACAAACCTTGTACATATGTTTTCATCTAAATTTTTTTCACTTATTCAATCCTACACTACTTGGTTGTCATTGCTTTAGTCCATCTTATGTAGTAGTCAGTAGATGTCAAAACATACTTATGACCATTTGATGAATTGGGGTTGATGCCCCCCATAAAGTCCAATCCCTATTAGGAAAAGGGTTTATAATGCATCACTAGTTTTAATTCCTTGGGATATTTAGTATTGAATATTTGACATTACTAGCATTCTCTCACATGCTTGTGAGCATATTTGAAGATAGTAGGCTAGTAACCGGCTCTAAAGATTTTGTGGGTTGTATTCCTTCTAGATGGATGTCCACTTCATATCTTCTCATGAACAATCCTTAAGATGTTAGTGACCTCTTCCTTAAAAATACATATTAGGTAGATGCTTTCAAATTTATTTCTATATAGTATTCCATCCTTAATCAAAAAATTGTCTACCTTGAGCCTTAATACTCTCTTTTGTTCTCTACTTAATCCTATAGGACAATAGCCATTGATAAGCAAATGAATAATGGGATCACACAAATCATTGGATTGAAAGCTTTGTTGATTAAATTTCATAACACTTAGTTTAGGATTAGAATTAATAAATAACTAAATTAAACCTTGGCATATTACCAACTTGGTAGTATTCATTTCTAGATGATATTCTTGAAGGATAGACATCCACTTACCTCTCCTTTCTCCAAGATAACATTGACTCAACATTATCTTAGTGTTAGGGTCTGGTAGGTTGCATGTACCTTATTTATAAGGATACAATTCCTAAATTTATTCATTGAGTTGAATAAATTAAATGTTTATTTATCAGTCAAAGAATAGTTCAACTTAGAATTCTTAAGTTTATTACTCATGAAAGCAATGGGGTGATCACACTTATCCATCTATTGAGTTAGAATAAAAATTATTGTATGATTAGAGGGAAATGAATAAAGATATAAGTATTTAGTGAAACCTAGACTTATCAGTACATGATCTTGCCTAATTAATTATTTGATGTCTTTGAAGGCTTTCTTGGTCTCCTCATTCCATGTGATCTTCACATCTTTCTTTAACATGTCATTCAATGGCTTCAAAATATCTACAAAACCATTAATAAACTTTATTACAAAGTTGATTTTACTAAATAAAGACTTCAATTCCTTCTTATTATTAGTGGTTTCTATCTTTGATATTGCATTTACTCTATCTGAGTCTATAGATATCCCCTCCATGGTCATGACATATCCTAATAGCTTTCCCTTAATTACACAAAATATGATTTTCTTGAGATTGAGCGAGATTTCATACCTTATACATATATCATACTACAAGTGCATGTTGTGGTCTTCCCTATTTTTTGAAAAGATATTTAGGTCATCCATTTAGATAATAATGTACTTACATATGAGGCTTTGGAATGTATGATCCATTGATCTTTGAAAGGTTACACCTGAATTGATTTATCCAAAGGGCATTTTATTGTAATCAAAAGTGTCCCACTTAGTAGTAATAATAGTATTCATCTTATCTTTATTGTTCACTATCACTTGGTTATACCTTAAAAATCCATCAAGAAATTAAATCATAGCACAACCAAAAATAATTTGGATTACTTGGTCAAGATAAGGTAAGAGGTAATTATGTTTTTCATGTGCTCTATTCATATTTCTAAAGTCAATGCACAATCTAATTTCCCCATTTTTATATAATTAATTTATCTACCCAAGTAGAGTGTCTAATGGGAAATAATATTGTAGTATCTAGTAACTTGTTGACTTCTTTGTATATCATTGGTTCTAAGACAAGGTTAACTAGAGTTTGTTTTCACCTAAAAGGTTTACATGATTCTTTGAACGTTATGGTGTGAGTTATGACTCTAGGATCAAATATATTTAATTCATCATAGGACCATGCTATTACATCCTTATACTTGGCCAAAAAATCTTTGGATCTCTTATTTTAAATATTTGTGTAGGTTATACCAATGTTTACCAACTAAGTTTGACCTTGGAAACCTAGGTCAATTAAATTGTAGTACTTCCCGTCCACTTTGGGAATCTTGACAGCCTCAACTAGTTTGTCTAAATCAAATAGTCTTTCACAGGTTATCATTCCTTTAGTGATCTTATTGTCACTCAGCTAAATGACCTTATCATCAAATTTACCTTTAACGTTGTCATCATCAAGGTTATTTTTATTGACCTCATCATTGATCTGATCCTCAAATACCCTTGAGTTAGTCATGAAGTCTATGATCTATTGATCATCACTGAATACTTGTAAGCGGTTAACATTATATATCATTGAGGGACATGAAACTAATTCAATGGTAAGGCTTTGTAACTTGAAACTTTGATTGGGCATAAAGTTGGTTGTAGTTGAAGCAAGTTCATCAGTAGCCCTATTTTCTCCCTTAGGAATTGACACCATGTTTAAAGCATAAGAACATTTAATTAAGTCTCCATACTCTAAACTTATATTTATTAAGATAGGTCAACTTGCATTGATATTTAATTTTGACCCAATAAACTACTAGTTTTGAATCCCCAATAAATAGTAGTTTCTTGACCTTGTGTTTGATTGCAAATTATAATCCAAGAATAAGTGATTCATAATCTACAAGATTGTTAGTGCATGGTAATTAGATTTTATAATAGGCATTTTATTATTTCCCAATGGAATTGATTAATACCACTCCTACTCTAGAACCTAATTTGAATCTAACACCATCAAAATATAACTTCCATCATCCTAGTATATCATGAGAAGTTTTAGAGTTACATACCTTTAGGGTGTCAAGAGTGTAAACACCCAAATCTGAGTTAAGCATGTTGACCCTCTCATTATTTGTATTGTACTTAGTGATCATATACTTCATCTTAAGATCCCTTTCTATCCTGATATGATTGGGAACTCCTTTTTAAGGTAGCCACATGTATGAAAAATTAGTTGACATGAAACTATTTAATGATCTGGTCTAATATCTACTTAGTAGCACTCCAAATGCATCAAGAATATCCACCACTTAGATGTCAATGAAATATTTGATCCTTTGTTCAAAAGTAATCTACATGTGAACATTCAATAATTCACCAATTACTTTGACTCTTGATTTATCTAATTGAGTTAAACCTCTATAAAATTTAATGGGAGTCAAACCAAGCTATTTTCAAATACCTTTAGGCATAATATTTTTGTAAGCACTAGATTCTAACAAATAATTATGTAGATTCTTACTAAAGATCCTAACTTTAAAAAAGAAAGGTGGAAAATTTTTCTTATTTTGTGTATTAAAATGTTAACATGTGTAGTCTTTTGAGACTTATGAGGCTTCTTAGACAAGGAATCTAACAACAAATCTCTTTGATTAGTAATCTACCTCAATTCATGTAAAATAATTATATATTTGATCTTTTTCTTGTCCTCTACTATATTATATCCATTCCCATTGGAAGAATTAGATGCATCAGCAATATTTTTTGAAGTACTTCCATTTGGAAGCTCTAGATTATTGTCTGATGTATTATGAGGAGTGTCAAAATTGGTTGGTGGAGTTAAGTTAGTCAAATGTTGTTTTTACTCCCTATTCCTCATAGGATTGGTCTTTTTTAGATATTTCTAAAAATCATGAATCTCTTTAGGGATATCCTCAAGCTCATTCTCTTCTTTAAATGGGAATTCAAATGTCTCCACTATGAGAGCTTAATTAGAAGACTTAGATGAATATGAATAACTTGATGCACCTACACCATTGTCTTTATTAGATACAACTTCAAAAGTGTCTAAATCTTCTTGAAAAGCTGTAAAATCATTACCAAATTCTAGACAATCAAACTCACCATGCTTTGAATTATAATGCACTCTACAATAATCAAACAAAGCTACATCACCTAGATTTATTTCAAGAAAATTATTATTATAATAGGAATAATTATCATGGCTATTTTTATTGTTATTTTGAGACCTATTTAAAGGCCTATTAAATATTTTGAATGAGAATTTCCTATTAGAGATTTCCCCTTTATTGCCAACTTGCTTTTGCAATTGAAGGAAGTTAGTGCCTAACTTTTGAACCATCTTTAAAATAAAATAATTCTCATTCTTGGGTTCATCAAAATTATCAAATTCAGTATTATTACTTGTTGAAGGCATTAAATATCTATGGTCTTGTGGATTAGATCCACTAGTAGCATTGTTCGAGAATCCTAGGTTCTAGCTAAGATTCTCATGACTTAGAGTCACTTGGTTAAAAACTAAAATTTAATTCAAGGTAGACATATTATGATTGGAATTGGAAATGACATTCATAATAGGCAAATTTAGATTAATATTATGAATATTGTATGCCATTTTTCCTGAGGGTTGTATACGATCATTAATGATCACAACTTCAACATAATCAAGGGCTAGTGTATTAATGATCTAATCAAATATTATAATAAAAATAGAATTCATAGTGTCCAAGGCATATTTTTAAATATCTAAGGCTAAAGCCTCATCAAATCTATAAGGATCTATGGTTCTGCTAAACATTTTCTAGAACCTAGCATTAAAGGCTCTTATGGGCTCGTTTGAGTCTCTTTTGACTATGGTAAACTATTGGTAAACAACACATGGACTAATGATTTACCAAATTGATATATGAATTAATCATTAGAATCATTCCTACTAGCTATGTAGTTTTTAGTAAGGTTTAAAAACCATTCATATGCAACATACTTGAAATTAAATGGGAACAATTTCCATGTTACATCTTTATGAATAACATTAAAAAATATGAAAGAAACTTTGAAAATTTTAATGTGTTATTCATTAGTTACAACACCATTAGGACTAAAAGTAGGAAAATACTTTTCAATATTATGAGGAAGGTCATGTACCAAACCTAACACATTGATTGAATAACCACCTAGCCAAACCATACCTTGATAGGGATTAAACACATGAGCACCTTGAATTACTGAATTTGGTTAAGACTTTCAAAATTTATGCTTACCTTTGTTTCACCAAGCTCTCCTATAAATCTCTAATGAAAGTAGAGTAACCCTTGTCTTTGAACATGACTTGGTCCTTATCTTTGAAAATTCTAGTTTGAAATATTTGAACCCTATTTGAAATATGTGTAAGTCTTATCTTTACAAAGTCTGTTGATCAAATTTGCATATTAAGAAAAATTTGCACAAATATTTATAAATAATAGAAAAGGACATCAATATTTAACTAATTTATTTCAAATATATGTCCAAATATGTACATATGATTGATCTTTACATATATAAGCTCAAATAAACTCAAATTTGCAAAGATACCATCAATATTTCAACAAAACCACTATTACTAACCTCAAACACCTTGGATTCATAGATATTAAGCTATCTTTACCACAATTAATCATATATATTTAAAGAATGTCTAATTTTATCTAGATAAGCACAAATACTAGTCTAAAACTATTAATATTAATTATCTTTACACAAATATGCAAAACATACATCAATGTTTGAATAGAATTAGCAAAGATGTTGTAAATTTACAAACATCTAACTAAGGAACTCCTACTAGTGCTAGCAGAACACATATCCCTACTGATGCCCAAAAGTGAATCATAGGTGGTTCTTAGTATTTAATAAACTCTACTCATTTCTAAATTTAAAGAATCCAAGGCTTGAGTTGTATGTTGTGATAATCTTGTTATCTTTGGTGGAAATAGAGGCATAACAAGTATATTATTTCACAAATTTATATTAGTTGGTGGTTGGGAGCCACCACATCTTAATAGTTAATATTTCATCTTGAATATAATCTATGCTATTTTAATTGAATTATGATTAGAACATAAGTCTAAATATAAACTAAGATGAGTATTCACAATGAAGCTAGTCTAAGTTGACTTAATAAAAAAGAAGAAAAAGGAAGGGTAAGGTAGATAAGAGAGGTGTTGTTGATCTCTATTTCAAACATTACTAAAAAGTTCCACTTTCAACTAAACATGAATTTAACCAATGTATGACATGAAGTAACATAAGTTCAAATCCTACCGCACATTAGACAAACATCTAAGGATGATATAAAATAGTGTAAATAAGGACTTGGTTCAATTTAAGTATTCACCCCTACAAGCAAAAAACATTAATACATATGCAATAAGAATGAAGGAAACAAAGGGAACCTTAGAAAATTAAACTAATATAGCATTAGCACAAATTAGTAACTCTACATTTAAAGATGCACATCCAAAATTTACAAGAACCATTCAAATCTAAAGAAAATACTATAATAATGAGAGATAAACCATGATATAAATTCACACAAGCAAAAATGGACAAACTTTATAGAACTTGATTTGTATTAATTTTCTCAAAAGTTACAAAATAGTGTTTTGGTTCCAAAAACTCTCTCCCCCTTTTAAAATGGGAAGTACCTCTTTATATATACCTTTTCATCAAGTATATTGGTTGGTCATGTCAAATATTAAGTATAGTTATCCTTTTAAAATCTTTTCAGAACCTTTTAAACATTCTAAAATGACTAACCTATAGGCAATGTGTTTTACAACTTATACATGCCTTTTCAAAAATACTATTCTATTTTAAAAAATATTCATTGTTTATATACTATAGAATATCCTAAGTCAACTAGCTTGACTTTGGAACACCTATGTCGATGTAGTCTTCTGCCTTCCCTAGAAGATATTCATTCTATAATGTTATTCACTGATTAGATTGAGATCAACAATAGGTCTCATTAACAATTCATTTTGTTGATCTTCTAGGCCATTGAGATCCCTCTTGTCCCTTTCCAAATTTTGCTTGATGATCTTAGCATCTCCTTTCTATTCCTTTGATGATAAAAATAGGCCCATGATCTTCATTTCATCATCCCCTATTTTCCCTTGTCCTTCACTCCTTATTTCCTACATGAATTGAGTAATTCTATGATTGAAATCTTCATCAGTTATTAGGCCCAAGTGACTAAGTGTGGTGGGCTCTTTGATCAAGATATCCAATATGTGCAATATTTTATCTACTAAGTATTTGAATTCCTTAGAAACATTTTCCATCTGCTTAGACCAGTTACTTAGGGCCTTTATCTTATCAATTAATATAGCCATAGCCATATTTAGGTGGGCTAGGTTGATTGTCCTAAGCTCAGAGATTTTATTTTTAATCAATACTTTGATCAAGTCCTTTACTTGGTATCTTGAATCCTTCCATTGGCTAACATGGCTTATAGCCATGGTGATTTTTTTATTCACTACCTCTTGCTTAGTCTTGACTAACTTTCAATAATTGAACAAATCCATCATGGTGTCTTCAAGTTGCCTGAATTTATCTTCTTGGATTGACAAGATGGTTTGTTCTTTCAAATTCTTTTTCTATTGAAAGATACCCTTGATCATTATTTGTAATTGATTTTACTAAGCCTAAACCATTTCAAGAACATTTTCTTCTTATAATTTGTCCTCACCAGTCTTTTATCATCCAACTAGAGTCAATCTAACAAAAGGTTTCACTTTTTGGAAAGTGAACTCCTCTCCATAAATCATGGCCTTATTTTTAATTACCCTCTATAAAATGGTAGCTATTCAGTCAAACTTCACATGAACTAAAGATTGTGTTACTTTTGAATTTGTAGTCTCCACTTGTGTTTCACTTGATTCTCCTAGAGTAGCCATCCTTTTTTATCTTCCTTTTGTAGATCTAGGATCCATGGCTTAACCTCTTCATGAGCTCAGATATTTATTGCCTTCATCATATCCCATAGATGTTTTGCACTTGGTACCTTTTACAATTTTCCATAGATGAACCATTCTATAATGGTTGGACCATGGATTAAGTTTTCTTCACTAAAGAGGTTAACTTCACTCAAAGGATGACTGAAGGTCATCTTGGGCTTATTTACCTTCACTAACATAATGGCCAATTCAAATTTTATTTTGGATGTTTCAATAAGAAATAGATCCAACACTTCCTTCCCCTTATCTTCTTTTATCTCCATTTCTTCATTTTTAGACTCATAAGCTAATGATATCATTTTGAGGGCATCTTCAATTATCTCATCAGGGTCTAATGTTACTTGTGAAATTCTTCCACTAGTGACCCTTGATCCTCTGCTTGGGTTAAAGAGGATTTTATCTCATTAGGCTTTCTCTCCTTTGGCCTTTGGTCAATTTATGCCTCACATCTAGAATCTATCTATAGATAGGTTGGTGGAGGTCTAGAAGGTATACCACTAAGCAAATGGTAATGCCTTGGCCCCAATTTATATTTATCATTATTCTCTTTTTGATCCCTCTATATTCTAGACTCTGGATTGACGTTTTGCCCTTTCAATCTAATGGTAACCTTGGAGATTAAAGAGGATTTTATTTAAATAGTGTTAAAAGCACTAGGCTAGTACTCATAACACACATTGATTCTTTTAGCTTTCAAATGTTTTTTTAACTCTTCCATGTGGATGACACTACCTTAGCTCATCAATTTGGATATTGAATGAGGTCATGTGTTTTGAAACAACCCTAATATTTCCCCATTATGAAAAAATAGTCCTTCTAATGGTTATGGTGAGGGTGTGAAGCAATATCTTCCTTTTGATCTTAAAAATACCATCTATTCCATTATAGATTTGTTAAACTACTTCTTGTTATGCAAGTTTATTTGGCACATGGATTGGTAATCTAAGGGGGGTGCATTATGTCCCTTCAATCCTGGTGATTATAAAATCAATAAACAATCATATGTCCCCCATGGCCTCAATTGAAATTTTTATCAAGGGGTTGACTCTTGACATTGGATTATTAGTTATGACCTTAGTTAGGGTTGGATAAACATAGTCGTAAATGAATTTGATGTGGTACCTATAATTAAATATGTGCAATTTTGAATAATATTGTGAAACTATATGTGTCCCATTAGGTGACCATTATGTAAGGTTGGGTATCTTTATTTTTCCAAGCAAGGCATCTATGAGGTATGACATTATGAAGAATTGATTCTTAGTTCTCTTTTTGACTATAAAAATTTATCTACTTAAACATGTGATGATAACTAAACCAAGAGGAGGGGTGATTTATTTATAAATCATAAAGTAGAGTAAGGGCATGTTATTTTTTTCCACATAACCTATTCATCATAGTCATGATCATTCTTATTCCAAGTCTGAATTGACCAATGAGGATGTTGTTATTAATGTCTGAAAACACTTTATTCCTAAAGTATAGCCATAGTGAAAGGATGTTCTTCAAATCATTATCCTTGGCTCAATTTTTTATAATGGTTTGGTCTTCTTGAGGTTTATTTAGTTTGTATTAATTTAAAAATTCTATAGGAGATATATACATAATTTTCCTAAAACTACCCTCACAAATAATCATGCCCTTATCTATTTTACCATCTTTAAAAATAGAAGAGAGAATGTTTATATAATGCAGTACCTCAGGTTTTGTTATATCATAATAGAGATAAGTCATTTGAATGGAAAATATTCTATAGTAGAGCTTCTTTGAAAACATATTATTCCCTTATTCTATTGTGATGGGTTTCTGGTTCTCAATGGTCCAAACCAAGCTTGAGGAATTATTGTCCGTTGTATTTAGAGTTGTGGCATCAAAATGTGTCCTTAAAAATTATGCCTTATACATATGAATTCAAATAGAGCTTCACACATTCCATTGAAACACCTTTTCATGCCATCATGGCTATGAATTTCCTTAAGTGTTTTCTAGTGGTCTACAGTTCAATTATGGATTGAATTATCCTTTGAAAAATGATAATCCAATCTTCCTTAGATTGATTATAATTAATACAAGGTTAAATTAGGGTTTTCATACTAGATAGGGATTCCATATAGGTTTTTATATTACTTTAATGGTGGTATCTATTTCAAATTATGTTAGCTTCATGACTTAGATCTCCATTGGATTGCATATTTATACCTTTGCATTTCCTAGGTATACAAAATCTTCAAATTGGCATATTATACTTATGTGGCTTTGATATTTTAACACCATGTCATCCTTATCATTAATATTTTAAATATTACCATTTAATATTTTATTGGTTTTGAACCCTTTGAAAATTTTTGCTCACCTCACACTGTTCGATCTTCTCTGCCTAGATGAATGCACTGTGTTGATCTTGATCTACTTAATTTTGTCTTCTTCTCATCATATCATTGATCAAAATATGTAGACTTATCTACATACCATCAATGTTTTAAATATTCTAAAGATTTATTTTATAGCTTTTGTTAAGCCATATGTCATTTTTGCATTCATTCTCAGGGTTTGTGAATTTCAAACCTTCATCATGTACAATTAGATATTTCTCAGCCAAATTACTGCACTCGATTAGATCTCAATCAGAAGGGTGGAACACCATTAGATGCTCAATTTTATTTCACTAAAATCATGACACTTTTCACCTTCTCATTCATCTAGTAGTTGGGGCTATATTGAAGCTTTGACTTGACATGCACTATCAATCATAATGTGTATGCTTAGCCACATATTGTCGATCTTTGAGGACATGATCAAATTTTAACTTTGGTGGGGATTGACTTTTCAACTTTAATCTCTCACCATTATATCTTGACCACCCAAAAAAACATGGACCATCGATCTTGTATATAATAAAATGAAGTAAGTCAAAACCTAGCGAATATAAAAGAATTGGATAAAGATTTTGGACTAATGTTTTATTCATGTTGATAAATATGATAAAACATTAGAATGAAATTTTCAGGTTAACTTCTAAAAAATAATAAAGGGACAATGTAGTTAGCTAGGTCATGCTAATAATAAAATATTAAGGGGGATAAGGACATAAAAAAACCAAGCATAACATTTTTAGACTAAGGCTTGGTCTTGTTGAAAAACATAATGAAGACTGAGGATAACAATTAAACTAAGTATATGACATGCATGAATTGTTCTTACACAAATTATTCCCACATAAATTTGAATTTAATTCAAAAAGGACCTAGGTTAAAATATTTAGATTAGGGTTTTAATATGATTTTAATGTAGACTCAATTAGTCTTTGACAAACCAAAGGCTACTAAAGGATCAATTTATTATTAAAAAATAAAACCCTAAGCATGTTCATTCTTAAATGAGATTCCATTGAACCTAAAATACAAAAATACATGCAATAATCATTAGCAACATTAGAAGGGGTAAAATAATGATCACATTAAAATATGTTAATTCATTAAAGTGAGACCTAGGTGTGGACGATTCTCAAATTAAAAAAATGTGAAAATATGCTAGTTGTATTTTGATCAAGTGATTCTTCAACTTTAAGGTACAAATTTCCACAATTAAACACAAGGATCCCCATTTTTCAAAAATGTGGGTATGTTGACCTCAACACATTCTTCATAGGGTCTATGAAGTCTCAACATAATAAGTGCCAACATGAAGGATGTCAACATGTGAAGTACCAAATTCAAGAGCACCAAATTGAACACTACCATTTTAAAAGTTTCCACCTTGAGAAGCACTATAACTTTGATATTTTATGGAAGTTGGACATGCCAGGAAATCATCATATATCCTAGAAAGCTTGATATTAATATCTCTAAACAACACAACTATCTTAGTTAAATGGGTTACGTGGATAGCTAAAGGGTTCTATAGTATTCATCTCATATTTATTTCTTGATCTATATTATATTTAGCATATCTCAAAAATTCAATGACCTAGATGTTACTTCCATTATTGTCTTCTTAGACCATGTTATTTAAATCATTCATAAAATTAGATAATTTTAATGAAAATTCAATAAATGAATAAAGTTGGTGATTAATATAAAATAATGAAATAATACTAGCCTCCTAAAATAAAATAAAAAGTATTTCAATTACATTATCAATGGAATTAATAATGGTGTTAATCTCATTTGTATATTAGTGTAATAACATCCTCATATGGATCATTCAATTTTGGCATTCCTTAATGTCATACAAAGTCATAGGCTTTAGCTTTGGGAACATGTATTTTCTAAAAATAATAGCTTAATTTGCCAATTTGGCCTGGAATATATTAATGTGATACAAATAGGGTTATAATTTTATAGACGCATAAATATAGTCAAATGTACTTGAAAATGCTAAATATTGATGCATTATAAATCCAATGACTTACACTAAATTACATAAATTTTATTTATAATTTATATAATACTTTTATTTAAATATATGCTTGACCCCTTATTTTTAATTACCACTACACATAATGTTTAATGTCAAATTATTAATTGGTTTAAAATCACCATCATATTATATCAAGTTTAATACAAGTGTCTCTCATCTCTTTGGACAAGTCCTCCCTTAGAAATGCTTTTGTACACCTAGGTTGGCCACATCCCAAAATAAATAATGGATAATTTCTAAAATTCAAAACATTATTTTGAATATTCCCACCCATTTCATGAGGGTAGATAAATTAATGTATAAATATACTCGCATAGAAATACATATCAAAGGTCATATATTCTCACTTCGTATTCACTTGTTTCAAGTTTACACATTATTGTACATTGATAAAATGTTTCCTCTTACACCCAAAATTAATGTCATTCAGAAGGATTAACCATAACACAGGTCAAAATATTTCCAAATAAAGTGAAGATATATCATTTTTGAGTATCAAAAACCATATTCATTTTTGTATACACATAGTTAAAGAGAATAATTGTTAAATCACTCTATGTGGGATAACTACATGGGCTTGATTTTCCTACTTGGAGAATTGGATACATAGGAAATGGTGAATCATCAAGGGGGTTATTGAGGTTTTTATCAACCTATTACATTATCCTCCTTTTTATAGTTATTAAATATATTAAAGTTCCCTTATGGTTTTAAATACAAGAGAATAAAAATAATTACTTCTTTGTGGCATAATCCATGTTTCCATATCTTATATGTTTCATAAAATTTAGATACAAAATGTGCAATGATTAGTTTTATGTAATAGTCAACTGAGACAAGTTTATTGTCAATAGATTCAACTAGTTTCACTCATATCCTCCTATAATAATCCTATTTGTATGTTTTTTTCCTTCTGATATTTCAATGTAATATTTATATTTATTTCTAAATTTTTAGGTAATTTAGTAATCATAATCAAATAGGACTAATTTTTTATCAATAGATTCTAATGGCTTATTTTCTTTTATCTTTATATTAAACATATACAAAATTATTTTTATAATCATGTCCCTAATTGTAATCATACATAATTTCTTCTTTTATTTATTTTTAATGTCACACTTTCTTAATAGTCAACTAAAGACCTGGTTTGAGCTAAGGGTAAGTGAACATAGTTGGGGGGAAATTATGTGTACCTTTTAGCATTATGTGTATGCGGTATTTCATAAGACATGCACATTATATCAATAATATGTACATTCCTTTTGAAATAAATCTAAATAATCTCTGAGTCATAATGCATACACATTGTGTATAGAATGCATAACACGTACACATTATGTAGACTATACACAATGCATACATGTTATGCACATTATACATAATGCATAAGGGTTATTTATACTATACATAATGTGTACACATTATATTTATCAGAATAAAAAAATAAAAATTCCAATCCCACAATCAATCTTATTTCATTTTTATTTTGATTTCAGGTCTCATATCTACCCTAGACCATGTTTGCATTGTGTTTAAATGAGGATAAATCATACTAACATTACTTTTTACCTTGATGAATCAATAATGCTATCATGGAGGTGAGGCAAGCAAGTTAAAACCAAACCTATTAACACTAGATTTTACTAATTTTTTTTTTATAGTGTTTTATTATTAAAAACATTTTTTTAGGAGCCCATTCAAGTGTAATACAAAAACGTCCTAAACCTCCCCCTAACCCTCCTAGACCTTATAAAATTCCACAAGACCCACCATGTAGTTAGGAGGAATTATATGCACACATAGTAAAGAATAAAATACAAATTGAATTGATAATTATGAGAATGAGAGACCCCACTTTTACCAACACCCACCATACTTATTTGTATAATAAGCTAGAGCTAGTAATAGGCCTAGTTAACTAGATAATGAGTTAAATTGATAGATTGGAATCATATAGGTATATATGTTGGGATTACTATGTTGATCAATTGTTGACACATGAGGTGAAAAATAGAAAATATCAAAATTCTTAATTTGGGCCTTATTTATTTATGCATTAACAATTTCATCTTTTCCCTCATCCAAGAAATGGTTCCCATTCCACCAATGCTGGCACAATTTTATTAAAGACATTTTTTTGGATTGATGGTGTATGGTATTTGATTACCTACCTTGTATTAACCATGAGGTTACATTGTATTTTTTTTAAAAACACTAATTTGAGTTTTTATTTATTGATATTCTCATCTATTTTTACTACTCAGAGTTTTAGAGCCAAAGAAAAATCTATATGTAAGATAGACCATGTGCACATCATGTGCCTAATATTTGTATGAGAGTCCCTACTAAAAATCCACTTCAGTGTGAGATACCCTCTATAGGGAAACAAGACATTGAAATTGAAACTTTGTATACTATTAATGACAAATTACCTCTATATATGTAAAAATTGGATGAGTAACATTAACATATGCAATAGTAGATGGACTACAAACTAGCTCCTCCTAGAATGTAAAAAGTTACATATATATTATTGAATTAATATCTAAATTGATTTTTACCTTTTCAATACAAATATAACTAAAATTTTATAATAGATTAACTTATCAAGAAAATTAACCCACTAGAGATAATGATTTTATACTTTGGTTTCTAATAAGAATGGATAAAATGATTTTCTAAAATAAGGAGTTTGAGAAGAGACATATGAAATAAGTGGCACACTTTGAATAACCCCAAATAGGGTGAACTATATGGGATTTAAGAGATATAGAGTAAGTTTAACACTTTCAATAACCCTAAATAGAGTGAAACACATGATATTATAATGATGATGTGTACCAAATAGGGCAGATAATTGAGTGGTCCCAAACAGGGTGAATAGGCCGATTTACTTGGATAAATTGATTGATTGATGTTAATTAATTGATTGGCCCCAAACAAGACAAAAGGAGTGATTTAATTGACTTAAATGGGTTGATTGATTGGTTGGAAATCATGGATCAAGGATTTAACCTATTGCATAGATTAAATATGACATGAGTGATTAATAGGTTAACAAAAATGTATGCACTAAATGGTATAATGACTTTTAAAAAAATGAATAATATGAAAAAAAATCCAAATACACAAGGATTCCCAAATTGATAATAATAATATGATGATTGTAATAATAGAATAATGATTCAATAATGATGCAACATATTTAGAAGAATATGGATGTTAATAAGAAGGAAACAAGGGTGGCTGAGCTAACCTCAAAAACTAGGTAGTATTAAGCACTATTTACATAGTCCCTATGGACCTTAGGCCAATGTAGTGCTCCTAGAAATGGGAGAAAATATTATTAATAAAATATTGGTTGATCAATGTATGTGAATGTGATATGTTGGTTTGGATATGTATGCCATGATTAGCAGATATGTAGCTATAATGTTCAATGATTTATATTGGGGTTTAGTGAACAAGGAAATATATTGCCATAAAATTACCATAGTATAACTCTTTCTATAGATTATTTATATTTCACTAAATGGTATGCATCATGATATAAAACACCATTATAACCTAGACATAATGTGCATAAGGACTTATCTTTGATCAAATAGATAATTGAAAATAATACACCAATGATAAAAACCAAGATGATAATGTTGATGAATGCTTTTAAATGGAATAAATAAAAACTATTTAATACGAAACACCATGATTATGGACCTACTAACATAATGCACTGAGTCTAGGTGACAACAAAAAAAATGAAACAAACAAGCAAATAAGAAAATACACACACAAACTTAAAAATAGAAACATCATAAATCATCTTGTTTTTTAACCAAGTCCAAATCCACATGTGGAGTTTCAATGATAATGATAAATGGATGGTATACCCAAGAAAGGATATGTATAAGGGAAGGACACATCTCTAGGTGGATAAAATAAATAGAACCAATAAGGAGTCTACCCTAGTAGGGTAAATTTGTGAAGGACACATCCCAACAATGGTTTAGGACATAAAAGGATTAGATTAATTATTTTGACTATATTTATGACAAGACAAATGTTTTTGAATTTTGTATATTTTTATTTCTTGTAGATATCTTAAGCCTATTTTTTGCAGGAGTTTTGAAATATTTAATGTTTTTGGGGTTTTTGAATGTTTTAAATGGTTTTTTGTAAGTATTTAAAATAGGCCATATACCAGAGAATATTCTATAAAGAAAACATATAGGGTGTGGGAATAAAATCATAGGGAACCACCCAATAGAGGCAAAAGAACCTAAGGTAGAGGTTCAAATGTTTGTGCTCATAAAAGGGTGAGAGCCTAGATAACCTTATAAAAAGGGCAAGAACATAAAATAGCTCACAAAATGGTGAGAGTCTAAAGATACAAGTGGTTAATATAACCTTACATAATTGAGAGATACATAAATAATCCAAATGGATCTCAAGCCATCATAGTTCAACATGTGGGAAAGAAAGGAAGATGGTTTAAGAGTTGAGGAAAGAAGCAGTATACTAATCTAAAGATGAAACTAACCCAAATATAGAGTAGAAGTGCACCAATAGTGAAATAGGAGATGATATTAACCTAGAGATGATACTAACTCAAACAACCAATACCATGTTTTCAAATATATAATAATGAAATATGCCATGGAACATAGGAGCTAGGGAGTTATGGGATTGCAAGCACAAAGAGTGATCAGGGTCATAGATAGGAAAAGTGAGAGATGTTGGGTGAATATTTTGTCACAAGCTAAATAATGAGTAAAATAGGTCTCTTCAACCACAACATAGGGAGATTGGTTAGCGAAGTGTGCAAGTTTACCACATCAAAAGGGGAGAAATCTCTCCTCTCATCAAGGGGAGGTTCCCTATAAATATGAGGAGCTATATATATATATATATATATATATATATATATATATATATATATATATATATATATATATATATATATATATGCAAAAAATAACACTTAGCAGTAGGGAAACACCATCCATCTCTCTTTTTTTAGAGATGATGTTCACAAGAAAAGGAGAAATCCTAGTGAAGACATTGAAGGCACCTCTCTTTTTCAGAAGTGGTTTGGTGAGAAACAACAGGAGTTCTTTTAGGTAGAAAACAAGTAACTGGTAACAAGGGCATAGTAACCAGTAGACTGAGATGTAGCATAAAGTCTCCACCTCGACTACCCAAGAGTGAAATATGAAGGACAATGAGGGCACAAAGTCATCCTAGGATCCTTTACATAGAAAAAGAAAAAGACAAACACACTAAAGGCAATTGTAGACAATATAAATTCTCCCATAGTTGGCTTCAAGACACCTTCCTGATTATTTCCACTAGTTCTGCTCATTTCATTAACTGGACAAGAATGCATTAAGAAGATAGACATAGGAACAATCTCCTAAAATGACACAAGCTATAACAACATAAAGTATGAAAGTAACTTGCTCTCTCATTCAAATAAAGAAATATGATAAAAAATATGAGCTCAAAGTCTCAGCAATCACCTTTCAATTTTGGTAGAGTTTTGCTTCTATATCAAAGAAATCTCCTTTGCATAAAATAAGAGATTACATTATATAGTCACCAAGAAAGGCTTAGAACTTTGTTCCATGGAACAACCCATGTTGCATTTAATTCCTTGAATGCATTTTCAATTTTTTCAAGGGACCATGCTAGAACAAGGTGGTTACCTTAACTGTGGCATATCGATTCATCTCAAAATGTCTTCTCCTAGGCCTGGGTCATCTAGTCTGTCTCTAGATATATATGAAGTTGTCCACTTTGCCTTTACTCCATGGAGAAAAATAGGCCGCACCCTTAATGCTTGCAAGATCAAATATCTACTTGGTGGACTATTTCACATACTGGAATAACTTCTGTGTAGATATTTTTGGTCTTTCCCTCTTTCCCATTATAATTTAAGCTCTCAAGCTATCTTCCCCCTTTGTGCTAGCTCTTTTAGCTCCTTCTTCATTTGGTCACTGAGTTTGTTTTTAGGTCCCGTGCCACATTTGAAAATCTAATGGACATTTCATTGTCTTGAATTTGACATCCACAGGGACATCATTGGTTCACTATTTTAATGGTTCGGGTGGCCTTCTCAGCTCCTTAGTTCTTTCTTCTTCAATTCCTTCAGACAAAATTATTAAAGGAAATTTTCCCTTGCCTTAGTCACTTTTTGTTTAGCTTTTGATTGTTCCTTCAGATAAAATGTTTGAAGGAATTCCTTTAGACATTTTGTTTGAAGGATTTTCCCTGTAAAATTTTTCCACAAAAAATCTTTTCAAAGGGTAATTTTTTGTCCACTTTTGTTCACTACCCTCTGTAAAGGCACTTGCCTTTTGTTCATTGCCCTCCGTAAGGGCACTTGCCCTTTGGGCTTTGGGGGACTCCTTTGAATCATTTGATTAAACTGACTGATTGAACCAACTTTGGTTCAATAGTTCAATCTTTTGTTTGAAGCTTTCTTTTAGTTAAGTATTTTGAACTTTTTGAACTCGTTGAACTTTTGAACCCGTTGAACCATTTTGGTTCAAGGTTCAATGGTTCAATGGTTCATTCTTTACTCTTCGAAGCCTTCTTTTCTTCTATGTCTTTTGAAGTTGTTGAACTTGTTGAAGCGGTTGAACTTTGAAATTTTGCCAAAGTTCTTGACTCTTTAAGCTTGCCGATGTCATTGAACTTTTGAACCCATTAAACCTTTGAACCTGTTAGAAGTGGGGTTCAATGGTTCAATGGTTCAATCCTTTGTTTGAAGCATGATGATGAACCTTTTGGTTGAACCTTGACATTGAACCAACCTTGAAATTGCATAAGTGTTGGGAACTTGTTTCTTTCCTACAAAGTTTGTAGAAACAAGCCCACAGAGTCTATAGAAACAAGCCTACTGAGTTCATAGAAACAAGCCTCCAAAGTCCATAGAAATCAGCCTATAGATTCTATAGAAATAAGCTTGTAGAGTCTGTAGAAGTCAGCCTGTAGAGTCTGTAGAAATCAGCCTGTAGAGTTCATAGTTCCACTGAATGTAGAATAAAATAGTTCAAATGTTGTCCCAAAAAATTGAGTAACAGATTTTGAGAACAACAGCTGGCTCCAGTTGGGGAACTTCCATTGATTTTAAAAAATAATTGAAGGGAGTAGAAACTAGAATATCTAGTGCCTTTAAGTATGCCATTGGGCTATGGAGTCATGCTAACCAAAAAGAAAGGTGGAAAAAATGAAAACAAAAAGAACAAAATAAAACTAAAGACTATACAAATATACATATGTATAGATGATCTTATCTGATACTTCAAGAATTGAAGTGCTTCAGATGCCACCCATTGTGAGATAGTGAAAATGGTTTTCCATCCTGATAAACCAGTAAGAAACCATTTTCTCCCTAGAATCTATGATGGGTGAATGGAACTCTCTACTAGGAATTAAATTTTCTATGCACTCCTTTTGGTTCTCTCTTCTTGCCCCATGGCAAGGTGTGGTCTCCAATCTCAAAACCATAAATCTTTGCTCTCTTGGTGAAGATTTCTTTTTCCTGACTTTGGCGTGTAGCAATATGGTCCACTACCATAAATTGTTGATCTTCTATTTTATTCTAGCACATGATTTGATTATTACCATCAAAGACCTACCAGTGATTGGCATTATCAAGCACACTTACTCAAAATACCAGCTTGATAGTGTACTTCTCCTCTTTGAAATTAGGGTGAGGAACCATGAAGGTTGTAGGGATAGCCAATGAATTTGCATGTTTATGAGGCCATCTAGGCAGTACAAAAATATTGAAAGCTTGAAAACTTTCAATTTAATCCCATACCAAATTGTGATAATGGTGCAATATTTTGTTCTTGGTTTGACACAAGTTCCTCACCTAACAAACCATCAATGCAGCATCCCCTTTAGCATGAAGGAGTTTAACACCTCTATCTTAAGTTGCCTTCAACCTGAGTAACATAGATTCATATTCAGTAGTGTTGTTGGTGTTGTTAAACTATAACTTGTATGAATAAGGAAAAATATCTCCTTGAGGAGATATTAGAACAATCCTAGCTCTAGCACCAGTAGAAGAATTATTTCCATCAAATTCCAGGATCCAAACATAATCAAAAATTGATCTTTTATTAGATTTTTTTTCATTAGAGAGGGAAGATCCTTTTTCATCTATACTACACCCTACCAATTCTTTTGATGTATTATTTGAATCAATTTTTGGATCACCACTTATAGGATTTTCATCTACTATGATATGAACATCTTCAATAGATAGAAAATAATAACCCCTACCTGAAGACTGAAACAAAATTTGAGATTCAGGTACTGACATCTAGGTGACAACATATTTTTCTTCCTTCTCAAGAAGTAATTTCTACATGATGCCTTTGATAGGGATCCTCACCTAAGATAGGTCCATGCTCAATTCTCCTCCAACATCCTTACAAAAATTTCATCCAAGAAGGATGTCGTATAAGGCTGGGACATCGACCACTAGGACTGTCATCTTGATTCTCTTTTCTAGAAAGGTGGCAAATGCAAATTAGTCATCCTTGATTTATCCTAGTAGTGGCACTTGTTTGTTATCCATGGAGAAACATCTCATAAATTTCTTAGTCAGTGTGAAACCAAGATATTTTGCCACTTTGTTAGGCATGACATTATCTAAAGCTCTAGAATTAATGATGCAATTACTCAGCTTGTGACCATTTATCAATAGGGAAACATAAAAAGGCTCTATTTTCTCAAGAGTAGTAGGATGAGTAATGACAAGATTGTTTGGGATGGACATGTTCCTTAGGGGATCATGAGTTACCTTCTTAACATCTTGTCTTATAGGGATGGCATTATTATTCGCACAGTCAACCAACCTATCCAATTGCTTAGGGTTGGCTTGTAGGAATTCAAATTCAAACATTTGAATTTTGGTTTTCTCTACATGGTCATTTATGTCAAATATCTGAAATGAACCTGGAACAGAGGATGGGAGTTCATCCTTTTGGTTTTTGGGAGGGGGAGGACTGGTCTATAAATTTGAAGTAGAAGGTGTCGGAATGCTTGATGTATTTACCTTTTTAGCAATCACTAAGTCCTTTGGCTGGAAAGGTAGAGAAGTTCCTCATTTGACAATTGAAATTATAGGTTGAGGTCACTCATCTATTTTTTCTTTATCAGCTTGCTCGACTGTCTGATTCTTGGACCGGATGAACACAACATATGATCCCTCAACTGCTTTACCTTTACTTCTAGGTTCATCTTGGTAATTTAGGAAACCAATGTTGGAGTCACCAGCTAATTATTATTCTCATTTTATTAATAGATTAGCATCATCTTCTTGATTTAATTTAGGATAGAAGGAGAAATCTGGTTCTACTTCAAGATATTCAACTGCTGAGTTGGCTAGTGTTACTTCCCCTATGGGGGAGGTAGATGATTTGCTTGCCCTTAACTTTTTCCAAAATTGCTTTGATATGACTGGTTCTAAAATGTCCTCCTTGGCATATCCTGATAAGGAGGAGTAGACATACATTGGGCCACTTGTATTTTCAAGGCTAGTAGTTCATTTGCCAGCTTTTGTACCATTTGATTAGTGATGCCTGTAAATGAATTCTCAAAAGATGAAGAAGATTTGCCTCTATTAGGATCTCTTCTTATCTTCCTTGCCAAGATGAGATCATCTTCCACCTTAGTGTCCAAATCCTGAGTAGTAGAAAGGTTTATGTGGCCAACATGTCTCAATAGGAAACTCACTTCAGGCACCCGAGAGTTGATGAAAAAGCACTTGAGATTCTCAGGTGTTGGCTAGGAAATCATGGGAATCCTATTCGTTAGCTTGTCAAACTTGGCAATGAAGTCCCTCATAGGTTCAAGAGGTTCTTTCTTCATTTGTGTGAGCTAGGCTAGTAAGGCATGGACATCTTTTACAGGCTTGAACCTTGCTTCAAATTTGGCTTTGAGAGTATCCCAATCAGTCACTGACTAAGCGTACAAATGGTAGAACTAGTCTATAGCAGTGCCTTGTAATGTCTCCAAAAATAGCTTGACTGCCACATCCTTATACTCCACACGTATCACACCATATGATATGCTAAAGGCTGCAATGTGTTCATTAGGATGAACTCTCCCATCACTAAAGAATTTGGGGAAATTATTCCTTGAACTATGTGGAAGCTCATGTAAGGGTGGAGTTAGATTAAGTGGGCCAAAAGAGTTACCCCAAGGGCCTTGAACTACCATGATTAGATTATGGAAAGGGGGATAATAAATCTTGGTGTGGTATGTATGGGAAAAGCTTTGATAGCTTAGGAAAAAGAAGCTCTGCCTTGTATTGGTGACCTGGTATTGGTAAGAGGGAGACTCTTAGTTCATTGACGGTGATGTTGTGGAGGAAACAAATCAAAATTACTCTGTTGTAACAACTCAAAAATATGGTCAACAACACCTTGAGATTTTTGGCTTCTTGTATAGCATGGGGCTACTAGATTGTAGAATAAAAAATGGAAAAGAACTAGCCCTACTTTAGCTTGGAGCTTGAGGCTCTAAAATGAATGTTCTTCCCTAGTAGAGTCACCAAAAAATTGTTATCATGAAGCTAGCAATGTTCTTTCCTACTTCACATTGTTCCCCAGTGGCTCTAGTTTTACAGACCAGATTATATAATGGAAATGGATAAGGCTATAATGATAATGGATAAGACACAGGTGATGCTTCAATCTAAAACTTAAGGATTTAAATTATGCAAAATTACGATGTTCCCCAGCAAGATAAAAATGGAAATGGATAAGGATAGGGACTGCTTCAATCTAAAACTTGAGGCTTTAGATCACACGTAACATCCCCAGTGGAGTAACCAAAAAATTGTTGGCATGAAGCTGGCAGTGTTCTTTCCTACTTCACGTTGTTCCCCAGTGGAGTCACCAAAAAAATTTGGGTGAATATTTTGTCACGAGCTAACTAATGAGTAAAATAGGTCTCTTCAACCATAGCATAGGGAGATTGGTTGGCGAAGTGTGCAGGTTTACCACATCAAAAGGGGAAAAATCTCTCCTCTCATCAAGGGGAGGTTTCATATAAATATGAGGAGCTATATATTATATATATGTATAAAATAACACTCAAGGGTAGGGAAACACCATCTATCTCTCTTTTTTCCAAGATGATCTTCACAAGCAAAGGAGAAATCCTGGTGAAGACACTGAAGGCACTTATCTTTTTTTAGAAGTGGTCTGGCAGGAAATAATAGGAGTTCTTTTAGGTAAGAAATAAGTAAATGGCAATAAGGGTGTAGTAACAAATAGACTAAGATGTAGCACAAAGTCTCGACCTCGACTACCCAAGAGTGAAATATGAAGGACAATGAGGGCACAAAGTCATCCCAAGGTCCTTTAGACAAAAATAGAAAATGATAAACACACTAAAGGCAATTGTGGATAGCATAAAGTCTCCCACAGTTGGCTTTAGGACACCTTCCTCATTATTTCCACTAGTTCTACTTATTTCATTAACTAGACAAGAATGCATTTAGAAGATAGACATAAGAACAATATACTAAAATGACACAAGCTATAACAACACAAAGTCTAAAAGTAACTTGCTTTCTCATTCAAACAAAGAAATATGATCAAGAATCTGAGCTCAAAGTCTCATCAATCACCTTTTGAATTTTGGTAGAGTTTTGATTCTATATTAGAGATATCTCTTTTGCATAAAATAAGAGATTACATTATATAGTCTCCAAGAAAGGCTTGGCACTTTGTTCCATGGAACGGCCCATGCTGCATTGAATGCCTTGAATGCATTTTTAATTTTGTCAAGGGACCATGCTGGAACAGGGTGGTTGCCTTAACTATGGTGTGTCAATTCATCTCAAAGGTCTTCTCATGGGTTTGGGTCATCTAGTCTATCTCCAGATATCTATATAGTTGTCCACTTCACCTTTACTCCATGGAGAAAAATAGGCCACACCTTTAGTGCTTGCAAGATCAAATATCTACTTGGTGGACTGTTCCACCTACTAGAATAACTTCTACATAGATATTTATGGTCTTTCCCTCTTTCCCATTACAATTTGAGCTCTTGAGCTATCTTTCCCCTTCTTGCTAGCTCTTTTGTCTCCTTCTTCAATTGGTCATTGAGTTTGTTTTTAGGTTCCATGTGACATTTGAAAATCTAATAGATATTTCATTGTCTTGAATTTGACATTGACGGGGACATCATTGGTTCACTATTTCAATGGTTCAGGCATCCTTCTCAGCTCCTTTGTTCTTTCTTCTTCAATTCCTTCAAAAAAAATGTCTGAAGGAATTCCTTCAGACATTTTTTTTGAAGGAAATCTTCCCTTGCCTTAGCTATTTTCTGTTGGGCTTTTGATCATTCCTTCAAATAAAATGTCTGAAGGAATTCCTTTAGACATTTTGTCTAAAGGATTTTCCTTGTAAAATTTCATTGTAAAAAATGTTTCTGAAGGGTATCTCTTTATCCACTTTTGTTCACTGCTCTCTACAAGGGCACTTGCCTTTTGTTCATTACCCTCTGCAAGGGAACTTGCCCTTTGGGCTTTGGGGGACTCTTTTGAGCTGTTTGATTCAACTGACCGATTGAACCAACTTTGGTTCAGTGGTTCAACAGTTCAATATTTTGTTTGAAGCTTTCTTTTGGTTAAGTCTTTTGAACTTTTTGAACTCATTAAACCTTTGAACCTGTTGAACCATTTTGGTTCAAGGTTTAATGGTTCAATGGTTCATTCTTTACTCTTCAAATCCTTCTTTTCTTCTAAGTCTTTTGAAGCCATTGAACTTGCTAAAGCAGTTAAACTTTAAACTTTTACCGAAGCTCTTAACTCTTTAAGCTTGCTGACATCATTAAACTTTTGAACCTATTGAACCTCTGAACTTGTTGGAAATGGGGTTCAATGGTTCAATCCTTTTTTTGAAGCTTACTAATGAACCTTTTCATTGAACCTCAGGGTTGAACCAACCTTGAAATTACCGAAGTGTTGGGAACTTGTTTCTTTCCTACAAATTCTGTAGAAACAAGCCTACAAAGTCCATAGAAACAAGCCTCCAAAGTCCATAGAAACAAGCCTATAGAGTCCATATAAATCAGCCTATAGAGTCCATACAAACAAGCCTGTAGAGTCCATAGAAGTTACCCTATAGAGTCCATAAAAATCACCCTGTAGAGTCCATAGTTCTATTGGATGAAGAACAAAATAGTTCAAATGTTGTCCCAAAAAAATGAGTAAAAGATTTTGGGAATAGCAGGAGAGACGGGATGGTGAAGATGATGTGATAAGGGATATTTGAACTTGCATCCTTGGGATGAGGTTGTATGATTGGTCAAAAAATGGGAAAAGGAGGTGAAAATTAGTCTCAAGGTAATGGGAATAACTGGAGACGGAAAAATCACAAGAGTGCCCATGCACAACATGTAGAGACATTAAAGAATAAATGAATGTACATTAAGTAGTGATACTAATAATGTTTTGTGCATTAAATTAAGAGAGAATAAGGCATGGTTAAACATTCATATAGATGCATGTAGGATCAATACAAATTGGTGATCACACCCTTATGGGTGATGAGCTAGATTATGAGTGGATGGAAGTTAGGGAGAGACAATAGTTGATGTTGATACTAATTCTAATGAGGAGATGAATGAATGGGGATGGATTAGATAGTGAGATCATAGATAAATATTATGATGAAGATAATAATAAAAATGCTTATGAAGCATGAGTAATCTCACCAAGTGAAATCAAGGAAGATAAAAATTAAATGAAATACAGAAATGAAATGAAGAATAAAATATTGAATATGTGGGTGAGGGAAATGTGCTAACAAATAGTAGATTATGGAATAGAAAATGAATGTGAGATAATGTTATTATTCATGTTTGGCAATGGGATGAGGAGATATGAAACATGAAATGAAAATAGTGAAAAGGGATTTAAATTAGGCTAGGGAGAAAATGGTTTGCTGATGAAAATAAAGAATTAGGAAACACATGGAAGAAATGGTAAGTCAAAAAAGTGGAATAAAGAGAAAAAAGGATAATATGAGAGTGAATAAGAAGGTGTTATCATGACCAAATAAACATTAATAGGAGAGATGATGATAGGCAAGGAGATGAACAAAAAAAGTAGAGCAAATGGTTGATTTGGAGTTGTGAATGGGATGGAAGGTGTGAAAGTGGTGAAGAAAGTTGGAAAGAAGTGGAGAATGTGTATAGAAGGAGGTGAAGATATCAAATGGGTTTCACTCATCTTGATAGAAGAGATTGACAAGATTAATTGGTAATTATAAGATATTGACAAGTAAATAATAGATGAGGTGGTGAATAAATAGGTAGATAAATAGAAGAGGAAGATGAATCATGTGGGAAAAGAAGACAAAGTAAAGGATGGAAAAGAAGACCTCAATAACTTAGCACTACCTATATAATCCAAAAAGAACTCAAGCCAATGTATTTCTCCCAAGAATGGGAGGAAATAAAAATAATAAGGATTAAATAGTGTTAAAATATAATGACACTCAGAAAACATTAAAGCTTCCCTAGTGTAGGATTTCGTAATCAAAAGGACATTGTTAATAATGAATAATTAGTGATAAGAAAATATCAATAAAAGGGGTTATAATTAGTGTTAGTGTCCAAAATTCCCTAAGAAATGGAGAAGTGCCTACATAGTCCATGCATTTTAGGCCAATGTAGCTCAACATGAATGTAAGTGAAATAGTATGAAGATAATGTGATCATGACTGGATAATATTAATCTACAAATGATATTAACTCATTTGAGTGAATGCTTTCCTGTAAAATAAAAATTATTAATTCACCCCAAATAGAGAAAAATCAAATAATTATACATTCCAAAGGAAACTACATAATTTTAGGTTCCCTAGAAAAGATGAAATCTTCAAGCATGGAATGATAATTTTTATGCCCACTCCAAACAAAATGGTGGTTGGATTAGTTGCATCAAAAATGGTAAATTTTCTTTGACAAATGGATAAAGTGATTTATTTTATAATAAATCACAACTCAAAGATTTAATATAAAACATGGAATGATAATTATAATACGACATTGATGGATGAGAAGAAGTGTATAAGCTAATGTCAAATGTATTTGTCAATGGTAAGCATCTTTTCAAAAAATGAAGGTGGGAAAAATTAATCAAATAAGGATAATGAAATCAAGGGAAAAAGTGATTTTATGAATTAGGATTGGAATAAGGAAATGAAAAAAAATGATGGAAAAGGGTGGTTCTAGGACGACCAAGATGGATTAAATGGAATAAAGGGATGTAAATGGGGTTGCCCCCAAGTGTCAAGGTACTTGTAGATAACAATTTATTTTGTTTTTTATTTTTTATTCTATAATTTTTTGGGTTTATTGGCATCTAAACTCAATGGAGGGTCATGAGATGCATAATATTTTTCTAGTTTCTATCCCATGCCAATTATAGATAATATATGTCCTTCTGACTAGATTTCTTCTTCAATCTCAATTTTATTTATGACATTTACTTTTAAAATTAATTTAACAATATGAGGATTTTGAGTCCACCAAAAATTATTAGTGAACCATCATGAGTATCATCCCCTATTTATAAATACTTGTTGAATAAATACATCCACATATAAATTTATTTGGTACATTTATGTGCTAATTTTGGTTACCCTTGGGAAAACATAGTTATCAATTAGACCCACATCAATATGCTTAATAGTAAAGGTAAACTATAGAAGCATTCTAAGATTTATTCATATCATCATGGAATCATGAACTCTTTCCCTATAAAGGTTACAAGAAATACTATTAAACAATATCAAACACTAAGGATTGATTAGTTCACCATATGTACAAAAACCAATATCTCTTACCCAAATACTACTAATTAACTACCAAATACTACAAAATTAGAAATAAGATAGGTTTATATTTATAATCCTTAATTCCTTGGAAAAGCCTAAATATTCAAATTTATTTTGATATGCTTCAAATGTGATCTCAAAATCATGATCTAAATCATTGTAGTGTCATGCTACTAGATTGGCGTAATAAGTATGTAAGATAGGAGTCGCAATTTTTTCCTAGATTATAATCAAAAGATCATTCCATTTTATTTCACTCTTGGATGGATTGATTACAATCATGATATGTACTTATATATTTTTATTTTTATCAATCATTAAGTGTGCTTCCTTCAAACCTCTAAACAAGGTGTCTTCATAGCCTCTATGAGAGAGTGTGCTACTAGGGAGGGAAAAGAAATAATTAAATTTGGATAAGGGATCTAACTTGATCAAGGATTATAGTAATTAAATTAAGGATATGATATTAAAGGGATGTATAAATTTTTGGGGACTAATGAAAATTAGGGCTTTCAATAACACATACCATTGTTAATTCTAGATGCAATACAAGATTTGTCTATTGTTTTAGCCTGATATTTTCAATAGTGTTTTTATCAAGCAATGAAGAATTGTTTTTCTCATATTTTGGTGTATCAAAGAGGTTTTAGACAATAGGGTACTTTTAGTTTGATAATCCCATAGTACTTCAAACAAGGTTTTACTATGTAAATTACATTGTTTACTTTGATTTCCCCCAAGTGCCTCAAGAAAGGTTTCACAAGGGGGTTTTGAATTAGGACCATCACCTAGTACCTAAATGATGGGTTCAATAAGTGATACTATATTTTGATTAATTCAATTATACTATAATGAATTAAACAAGGTTTCTCTAGGGAGTGTGTCCTAAAACTATATGTCTTCATGGATCTTTATATATGCCACAACTAATATATCACCATGGAATAAGTCAAATGATGTTTGTTTCTTTTGGTCACAACTGACATGTGTATATAATGTGATATTAGGATATTAGATGGGAAATAAAAGGTTAATTATTATGGAAAGATAATAATATGTAAAATATTCATAGAGGCTACTAGGAGAACTTATGTTGATGCCAAATGAAGTTTCCTTAGTAACCAAAAAAGTGTCACTAACATTAGCAAACTGATCTACTATTGTGGTTGTTGTTAAAACCAAGGATAATGTTGATGCTTTTTAAAAACTTGATCTTAATGAAAAATGAATTAAAATTCAAGTTGGATATTAAATTTGATCTTGGTTTGGATGTGG